>PVKA01024697.1:9273-19290 GCA_004027165.1 Ctenomys sociabilis | reverse complement strand
TGAAATACAAAATGACAAACAGGAAGAAAACATAATCCCAGGCCCTAAGTTCACCGAAAACAAACCCAGGAGACATTAGTATAGAAGAAATTTGAAGAAACACATCTGGAATAATAGCAACAAAAGTAAAGAAACAACTGCAGATGGGTATAGAGGAAATCAGATCAGAAATAGTCTCCCAACTAAAAAAGAAATGATAACTATAATGCAAGAATTACTAAGCATTTCAAAAGAAGACATGATAAATAGGGGAGAACAGAAAGCTAATGGAATCTTTGAATGTGACATACAAGAAAAGAATAGAATGTATGAAACAGATTCAAAGAGATATAATAGAAGTTAAAAACTCCAGTAAAAGTTGGAAAAACTGTTTGAACGAAAGTGAAGGTAGACTTTCAGACCTCGAAGACAGCATTGCAGCTACTAACCAGGAAAGGAAAAAACCTTCAAAAACAAGAAAGATCCAGGAAATAATAATTCAACAGCTGCAAGACAATGCAAAGATAAATAACATAAGAATGATAAGCATCAATTAAAATAAAAGCAGCCAACACAAATGATGTACAAAGTATGTGGGCAGAAGTAATAGCAGAGAACTTCTCAAATATGGGGAAACATTCTGAAATTTATTATAACAAATAGTAACAACCCAATTAAAATTATACCCAAAAGTCTAATAATCAATCCCAATAATGTAATATAAGAACATCATACTAGAAGGTTGCTAAAGAAATGAAACAGATCACATTTAAAGTGAAATCCAACAGAATAACAACAGATTTCTCATCAAAAACCTTCAAGTAAAAAAGAACATGGAGGGAAATATTTCAAGTCCTATAAGAAAATAAATTTGAAACAAAACTAATATAACTTGCAAAACTCTCTTTCAAGTTTAATGAAAAAATAAAATGCATCCATCATAAAAAAACAAATGAAACTCATGAGGACCAAACCAACATTACACAAAATACTAAAAGATATTCTAGAAAGGGATAAAAATGATCACAGTTCCAACAATGACAATGGAAAGAAATAGCTCACCAAGGAAGACAAAAATTAAACACAGGAGAAAAATGAACCCAGCAACAGAAAATAAAATGAAAAACATGTCAACACATATCAAATACAACCACCAAGGTAAATGGACTCAATTCACCAATTAAAAGAATTAGATTGACCTGGTAGATGGCTCAGGGAGTTAAGTGTCTGCCTGGCAAATGAAGGGTTCTGAGTTCAATCACCGATACCAAAAAAATAAAACTGTAGGAAAAGGTTTTGGGGTCCAAATAGCTCAAAGGATTAAAGTGCATGCAAGCCACTTCAGGGGTAAGGGGTTTGATCCCTGGGGCTGCTGTGCCAGCCCTGCCCTCAGGGTGTACTGAGATAGCAATTGAGACTGGGCATGGTGACACACATAGGTAATTCCCAGCTCTTGGGAAGCTGTAAACAGAAGAATCACTATGAGTCTGATCTAGTAGTCAGACCCTGCACACCCTATAGACCCTCCCTAAAATACAAAAAAAAAAAAAAAAAAGAATTAGATTGGAAGAGTGAATTAAAAAGCAAAATTCAGCAATATAGTATACATTAGAAACATACTTAAACCATAGATCAATTCATAGGCTGAAAGCCAAAATATGGGAAACAGCACTACATGCTCCAGGACCTCAGAAAAAAACAGGCATAACTACTGTGTTTGCAGACAGTCTGAACTTCAAACAAAATATGATCAAATGAGATAGAGAAGGTCACCACATACTGGATAGGGGAAAAGTTTAAGAAGCAGAAATAACATTATTCTCCATTTAGAATTACATTGTCTGTTGGTTTGTCAGAGATGGATTTTATCAGATTGAGTTAGTGGCTCTTTATTCCAATTTTCTGTAAGGTTTTTGTCATGAATCAGTGTTGGATTTTATAAAATCTTTTTTTGTGTCTATTGAGAAGATCATGTGGTTTTTGGTTTGGGTATATTGATACAGGGTATTACATTTATAGGTTTACGTATGTTGAAATATCCTTGCATCCCTGGGATGAAGCCTATCTGGTCAAGGTACATAATCATCTTGATGATTTGCTGTATTCTATGTGATAGTGATTTATTGCAGATGTTTGAATCTATGTTCATGAGGGAATATCGTCTGTAATTATGTTTTCTAGTTGAGTCAAAATGACAAAGAGAAGGAGCAAAATATAATCTCAAAACCCAAGGCCAGCCAGAAAAATTGCAGAGGATACTAGCACAGCAGAAATGTGTGAATTAATAGCATCTTAGGTAAAGAAACAACAGCAAAAATGTATAGAGGAATTCAGATCAGAATTAATCTCTGAAGTAAACAAAGAAATCTCTGAATAAAGCCTGAAGTAGAGAATCAAATTCAGAAACATATAGAGTAAATCAGATGAGAAATAATCTCTGAAATAAAAGAATTCATAACTGCTTCTTAAGAAGAAACTGGTAAAAATAGAAATTAGTAAAGCAAAGGATTCCTTGAATGAGCAATACAGGAAAGAAATAGGTCGCATGAAGCACAGTCAAAAAGATATGGAAGAAATTAAAATTTCAATCACAAGCTTGCAAAACCATTTGAGTGAAAATGAAAATAGAGTTTCAGATCTTGAAGACACTGTCAAGGCTAGTGAAAAGGTAATAAAAGATAGCTCTAAAACAACTAGGATTCAGGAAAAAATAATCTATAACTTACAAGAAGATACAAAGATGAACAACATGAGACTAATAGGCATCAATGAGAAAGAACGAGTCAATATAAATAATATAAAAAGAAGATGGGCATAAGTAATGGCAGACAACTTCCCAAATATGAAGAAACAATCTTATATTCAGGTAAGCAAATAATACAGAACTCCAAATAAGGCCAACCCAATTAAAAATACACCAAGACATATAATAGGTCGCAGAAATTCAGGCCAAGAACAATATACTGAAAGTTGCTAGAGAAAAGAAACAGATCATATTTCAAGGGAAGCCCATTAGAATACCGGCTGAATTCTCTTCACAAACCATGAGGGCAAAAAAGAGCATAGAGCAGACTAGTTCAAGTCCTCTATGAAAGCAAATTCCAGCCCAGAGTTTCATACCCTGCAAAACTCTATTACAACTTTCATGGAGAAGTAAAATACTTCCATAACAAAGAACAAATAAAAATTTCATGGTGGCAAAGCCAACCCTACATAGACTACTAAAAGATGTTCTAGAAAGGGACCAACATAATAATAACTCCATGAACAAGAACAGAAAGAACCCACTAAATACGGGAAACAATTAAGCACAGAAGAAAAGGAGTAAACAAGAGCAAGTAAAAAACATGTTGACTGTAAATCAATACATCTCAATTATAACTATCAATGTAAATGGACTTAATTCACCAATTAAGATAAAAAAGACTGGCACAGTGGATTATGAAACACAATATAACAATATGCTGAATACAAGAAACACATTTAACTCATAAAGAAATTCATAGGCTAAAGGAAGAGGTATAGAAAGGAAGAGTCATGAGGTGTGTGTATAGACAGTACAGTGAGGATAGATAACACCGTGCTTCTACATAATCCTATGAGAGGCAAGATTTGCAGTAATGGTGGTTGGACAGGATATTATGTCAACTTCTAGTATTGTGGACAACCCCTAGGAAAATAACAAGGTAGAAAGTATTAATTATTGAATGTTTGATATAACTCAGGTAAAAAATAAGATATGTAAACAGCTACTCTCTCTTAATTCACTGATAAGAGACATCTGCTATAATAATGTCTGTAAGTATATCATGTATGCACCTTGTACGATACCAAAACATTATGAAAACAGTTTGCAATGCATTAATTTATCAAATCCATCTTGTCAAGGTATCTTAAAACTGTCTCATTGATATTTGTACTTCAATAAAACAAATTAAAAATAAAAAAATAATAAAAAAGTAAAGTCATATTAATATACTGAGCTGTGAATGGCTCAAGTCAACAACTCTGTAGATAACCCACTTCTATTGTGGACTGCTGATCTGTCTTGGATTGTTTTATTTAAAAAAAAAAAAAATATATATATATATATATATAAATTTTTTAAAAGATTCATAGGCTAAAACTCAAAGGATGGAAAACAATACTACACAAGTCAGACCATCAAATGAAGCAGGGATAGCAATCCTCTTCTCAGCTAGTCTCAACTTCAAACCAAGAATGAAAGTGAAATAAAGAAGGCCAATATGTACTGGTTAGGGGAAAAATTCAAGAGGTAGAGTAACACTCATAAATATTTATGCACCAAACAGGGGTGCACCCAATTACATAACACAAATCTTAATGGACATGAAAAATTTAATGTCCAAGATCACAATCTTAACAGGAGACCTTAACAGCCCCTTATTCCAAAAAGATAGGTCAAGCAGGCTAAAAAATAGTAAAAAAGTATCAGAACTGAACCAGAGCTTGGAACAAATGGAATTAGTGGACATAAGCAGAGTGTTCCACCCAACGACAGCTGAATATACATTTTTTTCAGCTGCATATGCATCATTTTCTGAAATATACGACATACTACTCCACAGGTTATGAATAAGTATATGCAAGAAAAAATTATCACAGTGCAATGAAACTGGAAATAAATGAGACAAGAAAACAAAAAAAGACCCCATAAATACAAAGAAATTAGATAACAACCTAATCAGCAACCAATGGGTCACAGATGAACTTAAGCAAGAAATTCAACAACATCTGCAATTAAATGAAAATTCAAGCACAATTTATTGGAATTTATAGATGCAATGAAAGCAATTCTCAGAGGGATACTTATATCTCTGAACTCACACATCAGAAAACAATGGGAACAAATAAACACCCTAATGTTGTACCTCCAACATCTAGAAATGGAAAAGCAAATCAAACCCAGAATCTAAAGAAGGGAAGAAATCATAAAGATGAGAGCAGAAATTAATTCAATTGAGACAAAGGAAACAGTTCAAAGAATTAATGAATCAAAAGCTGGTTCTTTGAAAGATTAAATAAAATTGACAAGCCCCTATATAACCTCATCAAAAAGAGGGAAGAAAAATTAAAATACAACAATGAGCAGTGAACAGGGTGTGATCAACACAGAACCAGTGCAAATTCAGAAGACTGTCAATAACTACTTTGAGAACCTCTACTCTCACACAACAAAAGAAATGGACATATTCCTAGAAAGGTACAAATTAACAAAACTAAATCAAAAAGATATAACAATTGTCAATAACCCAAAAACAGTCAATGAAATACAAAATGTACTAAAAAAAAAAAGCCTTCTGATAAAGAAAAGTCCAGGTTCTGATGGATTCAGAGCTGTATTCTACAAGAAAGTTACACAATATATAATTCCTACACTCCTCAAACTCTTCAATGAAATTCAAAAGGAAGCAATTCTTCCAAAATCATTCCTGAAGGCAAGTATTATACTAATACCAAAGCCAGGGAAAGACGAAGCCAAAAAAGAGAACTACAGTTCAATCTCCCTCATGAACATAGATGCAAATGTCCTCAACAAAATCCTACTAAATGGAGGACAGCAAATCTTCAAGATTATTCACCACGACCAGATAGGATTTATCCCATGGATGCAAGGATGCTTCTATATATGCAAATCTGTAAATGTAATACACTATATCAATAGAGACATCTAAAAACCACATGGTCATCTCAATTAATGCAGAAGAGGCTTTTGACAAAGTCCAACACTCATTCATGTTCAAAGTACTAAAGAAAATTGGAATAGATGGCCTCCACTTCAATCTAATAAAAGCTATCGATGACAACACAAGGGCTAATATAATTCTAAAGGGGAAAAATTGAAATATTTTACTCTCAGATTTGGAATAATACAAAGATGTCCTCTATCACCCCTTCTATTCACTATAGTTCTGGAATCATTAGCTAGAGCCATTAGAAAACAGGGAGAAATAAAAGAATAGGTAAAGAAGAAGTTAAAATATCATTATTTTCAGATGTCATGATACTTCCCGTGGAAAATCCAAAAACCACCACCAAGAAGTTATTGTTATTGATACACAAATCAGTACCATAGCAGGATACAAAGTCAATACTTAAGAGTCAATAGCATTCCTCTGAACAGATAATAAACACACTAAGAGGAAAATTACAGAAACAATAATTTTTACAATAGCACCACAGAAAATGAAATTCCTTGGAATTAATCTAACTAAAGAAGTCAAAGATCTTTTCATGGAAAATCACACTACTCTGAAAAAAGAGATCTTAGAAGATTTCAGAAAATAGAAAGATATTCCTTGCTCCTGTATAGGAAAAACCAGCATCATGAAGATGGCCATAGTCCCGAAACTGTGGTACCGATTTAATAAACTCCCTATCGAACTACCACCAATATACCTCCCAAACCGAGATAAATCTTTCCTAAAATTTATCTGGAATGAGAAAAGACCTAGAATAGTAAAAGCACTCCTGTCCAACAAAGAAAAGGCAGCAGGCATTGTAATTCCTGATTTGAAATTATAGTACAAATCTTCTGTGATGAAATCAGAATGGAACTGGCCAAAAATAGACCTCAGGATCAATTCAATATATTAGAACATACAGAATCCTCTACAAACACACTCAACCACCTTATCTTTGACAAAGGGGCCAAATATGCTCACTGTAAGAAAGATAGCCTCTTTAACAAATGGTGCTAGAAAAACTAGCTATCTATATGACATAAACTAAAATTTGAACCAGGTCTATCAGCACACACTAAGTTAAAGTCTAAATGGATTAAAGATTTAAACATTAAAACACAAACACTCAATCTCCTGGAAGAGAAAGACATAGGGGCAGGCAAGAACTTCATGAACAAAGATCAAATTGCACAGATATTATTTCAAAGAATCAACTTGGACCTCTTATTGAGAATTTTTGCACATCAAAAGAAATTACCAAGAATGTGAAAAGACAACCTATGAATTTGGAAAAAATCTTAATTAATAAGCACTCAGAAAAAGGTCTGCTCTCTAGAATATATAAAGAACTAAAAAACATTAATGCCCCAAAATTTAAAGAACCAATCCAGAAACAGGCATCTGAGATGAACACACACTTCTTAGAGGATGAAATTAAAGAAGCGAATAAATATATGAAAAATATGTCACATCTCCAGCCATCCATGAAATGAAGATTAAAACAACACTGAAATACCATCTCACCACAGAAAGAATGGCTATCATAAACAAATCAACTAACAACAAACATTGGAGAGGCTGTGCGGAAAAAGGAACCCTTCTCCACTGCTGGTAGGGATGTAGACTGATGCGACCATTATAGAAATCAGTGTGGAGACTCCTCACAAAACTAGGACTGGAAATCCCATTCAAGCCAGCTATCCCCTACTGGAAATTTTCCCAGTGGAACTGGAAACATTATATCATAGTGATATATGTTTACCTTTGTTTATAGCAGCACAATTTGTGATAGCCAAATCTTGGAAACAACAAAGATGCCCATCATATGAGGAATCGTTGAAAATGATGTGATATTTTTATACAATGGAGTATTACCCAGCTATAAAGCTATAATAAAGTTGAAGCATTTATATTTAAGTGGATGCCACTTGAACATATACACATTAGTGAAATAAACCAGACCAAGATGTGTAAATGTCATGTAGTCTCCCTAGTATAAGAACTCAAATGAAGAAATAAAAATAGAAATGCATAACACATTTAAATGGAAAGCAATAATTTATGGACTAGACAGTGAACACAGGGCAAGGAGAAAAGCTAGCACACATTACAGGTGCAAAGCTATGCATTTACACACACAAGATGGGTAAGGCAATGATCCCAAGAAACACCAGCAGGTTTTTCAAGTTAGCAGTTAATTGGTAGGACTCGCACCCTGCCTGGCTAGCTATCTATGCTGATATCTGTGAACTGAACAACTGCAATGAAGATAACAATATGTAATAGCAGGGTCATGCTTGGAATGCCTTCATTCTGGTCTTCTAAATGCATATTGCTTGTTGTGACATGCCAATTATTACCACACTGTCTCTCAAGTAAATGTGTGTTCAAAAAAAAAGGGTGATAAATGAGAAAAAATGTCACAGGACTGTCCTGCTTCAATGCTGTATACGGTTAGAATTCTAAATTTCTGTGTAAGTATATGTAAGTGCTTATTCATATTTTTTAATTTTTTATTTTTTAAATGTTTTTTCTCATAATCTGTAAGGACTTAAAGTTTAGCATATCAATACTTGATGAAAAATACCTGTTCCATATTATGCCTAAGATATTTGATATTCAGACAGATACTGAGGTTAAACCCAACTGCATATGGTGTAGGGTAATAAGTTACTTTTATGGAGGATTAACAACCTAAGTTTGCAGAACAAAATTTAGAGAAAAAGAAGGGCTCCAAGGACAGCCAACAACTTGGCCCTAGATTTTCAAGGTCAATGAAGACTTAGGACATAAGGGAACCTATACTGCAACATAATGTAACAGCTGTGTCCCAAATTTTCAGATCAAGGAGATTATTGGGCCACAGAACAATGAGATCAATGATGTAAAGTGCCCGTAAGGAGAGTGACATGTAGAGAAAACATTCTCTCAGGCTTTCATAGAGCCCAAATTGGTGAAGAAATGGCCATGACTCATCCACACGGCTGACACTGACAAAGGATCTACAAAGTGCAGTACAGGGTTTCAGGGTAAATCCTGTGCGGACTTGACTGACCTTATCAGATACAAAAGTCACATTTCTTTTTATATAGGTTTTGCTTTATCTTGGTCTTAACAGTCCAGCAGAAAATAAGGTCTGAAAAGTAAAGCCGTATTAATATGCTGAACTTTAAATGTCTCAAGACAACAATTTCTGACATTGCCAGTCCTGCGGTCAACCCACTACTACTGTGGACTACTTTACTGTATTGGAATATTTTCCTGAAGTCAAGCACCTACAATATTTAAATGACAATGGACTATTCTTCTCTGACAAATCTAAACCAAAAAGGAGATGCACCTGAATGATCACTTTGTATCTTTATATTCAATATAGGTAGGATAGATATACAGCACCATTCTCTTAATTCAATGAATAAAAAGATTTGTTCTAATAGTGTTTGTAGACAGGATAGCATGTTTGCATTTTGTACAGTGAATAACCAGTTAGGCAACAATATGCAATGTTTTTATTATTAAAACTGTCCTACTAATTGGTTTTGGTAAAATAAATACATAAATAAAATGACAAGATTCAATTGTACAAAAAAATATGCTCGTTGGAAAACAGATAGCCTCTTTAACAAACGGTGCTTTAAAAACTGGCTCTCCACATGCCAAAAATTAAAACTAGACCCAGGTCTATTTACATGTACTAAACTGAAGTCAAAATGGATTAAAGGGACCAGCCAAATATCTCAGGGGATTAAAGGGCCTGCAAGCAGTGGCAGGGGCTGGGAATTTTATCCCCTGACCTGTCAGGCCGGCCCCGCTCCTGTGGTGTGCTGAGACCACATTCGAGACTGGGCATGGTGATACATGCCTGTAATCTCACCACTTGAGAGGCTGTAAACAGGAAAATCACTACAAGTCCGATCTAGTAGTGAGACCCTGAACACTTTGCAGACCCTTCCCTAAAAAAATTAAAGGAATAACTTGAGATTTGTCTCATATATATCTTAAAATAATTGACAAAAGCCAGCAGCACTATAAAATAATAGCAATACTTCAATAGAGTTTTTATAAACAGAAAAAAAATTACCAAGAATTTTGAAGACATTTTCCCCTTGCTTTTGACTATTCTGTATTTTATCATGATGCTTTAATGTCAGTCTAGTGCTTTTTGCTTTATTAATAGGTTATTTTGTTCTCTTACAACTTTTGGTAATTTTTTTTTTTTTTTTTTTTTTTTTTTTTTTTTTTTTTTTTTTTTTTTTTTTTTTTTTTTTTTTTTTTTTTTTTTTTTTTTTTTTTTTTTTTTTTTTTTTTTTTTTTTTTTTTTTTTTTTTTTTTT
>PVKA01024696.1:0-33885 GCA_004027165.1 Ctenomys sociabilis | reverse complement strand
GTTCAGCCGGTGAATGAAACCAGACTTCAGGAAAATTTCAGGCCTAGCAGATGCACCAGGAGCTAAATAATCTTGTCTGGTCTGGACATAGCTGCTGGTGTCAGAAACTTGGAGAAATGCAGCTTCCCACAAACAGAAGTCACCAGCTCACTGGCACTTGAAAACAACTCTAAGTGTTGTACCACTCCCGGGGAAAACTGTGTCTTAATTCTGATATGACTATCTAAACATTTTAAATTTATTTGCACACATGTGCTGGTAACAGGCCTAGATGGAAATCTAGAATAAGAACTCAGTATTTGGGGGATCCTCTACCCTTGCTTTCCTCTCCCCTGCCCCCATAAATCAAGAGTAGATTAACCACCAGTCCTTTCTCAGGTCTGGTGGCCACCCTGAAGCAGCTTGGTGCTTCAGTCCACCCTCACTGGGAGACCTGCTAGGTTGCACAAGTCTGTTTTGCAACAATCCACTGATAGAGAGCAACAATTAGCTGAAGACTAGACCCCCAAAGGTTAGTGTGTGTAAATTGTCCTACTTCACCCCCTCCCTGTGTCATCTTCCCATTTCCCTGCGGGACTCCCCCAGTTCCTTATCTGAATCTACTTCTGTGAGACTGCAGGAATACATGCCCCTCACCCTTCCTATGTCCTGATATAGACCCCCCAAATGGATAAGCTCACACCCTCTGTTGTTTTTAGGGCTTGGGAAGAATGCAGGCCCTGGCCACTTTTGTTTCTCTGGCCGGAATAAAGCACACGCAAGGATGCAGACTACAGGCCGCAGCCAGTGTCTGGTCTCCTTGGTGGTGCTAAGACAGATCTGTGCATCTCTCAGCATCTTGCAAATAATCTCAGAGTCTCTCCTGTGCAGTGCATTTACAGCAGCCACAAGAGCTATCTTTCTCCCATTTAGTTCTCACTGGGTGGCATTGATGCAGGGCTTTTCTCTGCCTCGTTGTTCCAGTGCTTCTCGATGGGGAGTGCTATTTTCATAAATTTATGTTTTTGGATCACTCACAGCTCCTGATCCCACTTTGTACGTGTCAGTAACAGCCTGTAATGTCCCTCCCAGGTGCACTGCAGTTCAATCTTGGGCACAGGAGCCCTGGAAGCCCCTCATCCAGGCAGAGTATGGCTCCTTGCCCCTTACCCACCTCTGTGACACAGGACCATGGGCATCTCTTGTTCTGTTCGTGTTCCTATGGCATCCCTGTTGACTGAGATTTTGCTTCAGCTCACACCTAGGAACAGACCTCGTCTCTCACAAGAAATAGTTGCCAGACTGCTATGTGTCAGGCAGTGGGTTAAGTGTTTTGGATACAAGAGTCAGAAGAGGCCAATAGCCTTAAAATCCTGTCTTACCAGGAAGACAGTCCAAAGCATATGCGTGATCAGCATTCAGAAGGACAGAATGGGAAGAGCAGAGACCCACAGCCAGACTTCCTTGTTCAAAACCATTCTTTGCTCTTTCCAAGCTCTGTAACTTTCAGCAAGTTACTTAGACTTTGTGAGCCTCAGTCTTCAAGTTCCACAATGGGGCTTCTCTATACAAAGAGCTGAGCGCTGGCTACCAGTTACTGTAAAAGTTACCTGTCCTATGGAGGAGACGCAGCACCTAGGCCAAGGAGAAGGATTCCATACTTATAGGTAAGAAATTATATGCTCCAGAGACCAAAAGTGTCTGGAATTCCAAACAAACACCAGTGAAACACTCAAATTTGTTATGAGCAAAGAATAGCAGGCATAAAAGCATCCCAGGAGTTCTCGGAAATATTGGACAGAGACCCAGGGGGAAATGAGGACACTTACTGAGCCTGGAGATAGGGGTTGAAAGCCATTCTGCGTAGGTGGAGATGACCAGGTCCCCCATTTGCAGAGCAAGAGGGCACACTGTGCAACAGCATTGGGCTGCCCCCTGCTGTGTCCCATTAACCAGCAAAGGGGCTGAGGACCCGTCCTCTCAAAGTCAACTTCCCCTTTCCTCTCCTCATGCTGAGACCATCCATATTGCCTCTACATTTCCCTTGAGCTCTAAAACCTCAAGTGGAAAATTTCAAAACCCAAAGGCATAAAGATGCTTGTGGAAAATGGGAATTTTTTTAGGCCAGAAACTTACTTGAAGTTGGTAGACAGGAATCTGCCTCTTCAGCAAGCTCCCCAAGAACTAAGAAAGGACACCACCTAGGAAGAATGACTTTGTTGTGCCATTTTATTTGCTGGGCCTACTGAAACTGGGCCTTTTGGGCTGATTTCCTATAAAGTTGTATTTTATAGAAGTAGCTTCAGATTTCCTTTGAGGAGACTATGAAACTTGCCTTTAGCCTGGCAGAAGTGATTAAAATGCTAGCAGAAGGTTTTTATGATTCTAATGAGAAACAACTAACACAGCCTATGTAAATCTTTTCTTTTGATTTACTAGTCAAGACCCACATTCCACTAACAGAGGCTAAGAGACACAGAAGGACCATGTGGAGGAGAAAAGAGCCATGATTTGCTGAGTATCTACCAAATGCCAGCAACTTCAATATACATTGTCACACATGAGCCTTGTGAGCATTTGTCATTATATGCATTTCACTCAAAACGTTAAGGATCTAACTCAAAAGCACAGAGCTAGCAGCTATCCCCTAGTTATAGTTTATTAAGTAGCACATATGACCCTAAAATGTAGTCATTTGTTATGGCACAAGTCTCGTAAGTCAGCAGTTAAAACAGTACAGAGGGAGGATAGTAGGCCTTGGCTTCATCTGGGAAGACTGGAAAGCTGGGGATGAAGCAGACACCACCTGGTATTATCTGGAGGCATCTTTATTTATAAGTGTAGTGACTGCTGCTGGCTGTCAGTCCACACCTCATAGGGGACAGCTGGCCAGCACACCCACACATGGCCTCTCCACATGTCCTAAATTCCCTAACACATGGCAGCTGTAGTATTCTTGTATGGTGGCTCAGGGAACAAAAGGTGAGTATTCTAGAAGAACCAAAAGGAAACTACATCACCTTGGAAACCAGGACGTATCACTTCCATCCTACTCTATTATTTAACCAGTCACCAAAGTCAACCCAGATTCAAAGAGAGGGAAAACAGATCCTGCCTCTCAGGGGAGGAGCACTGGAGAATTTGTAGGCATGTTTTAAAACACAAACAATAATTGAGCCAGATTCTGAGGTGAACTTCTCCCCCAACTCAGGAAGAATTGACTTTCTCATAAAGAAAGCATCGTCCATGTGTCTTATTATGAATTCTGCTTGTCTGGGGTTTGTCTTGGGTCTTTTCCTAATCGCCTTCACGATCAGCCCTACCTGTGAGCTGTGACCACTTGGAACTCTGAGCTTTGAATGTTAGTGGGCCTTGTACTGTGTTCCCCTTTTGTGTCAGATCATGACAATTTAAAAATCCTCCTTTCTATCTCTACCCCTAAGCCCAACTTCTCCAAAACAAAAACTGAGCAACAAAATCTCTGCATTTGGGAAATGGAGTCTAGAAAGACAAAACCATGTATCAAGAAGATTCCTGCATTCACAGTCAGGAGATAAAATGTGAAGTCCTGCCTCCCACAATGGGTAATAGCATGAGTTTATGGGGTCCAGTGCTAGCTAGAAGAAATGACTGAACAATCTCCCAGGAGAGCCATCAAGCGTACTGCTTATTTTATTATCTTGTCTTTGTCCAGAATTAAACTGTGTGGCCATACCTCAGGCCCATACAAAACTTGCATGAAGCTGTGAACCTTAATGCCAACACTTATTTTCACCACAGAAGTGCAAAGGCTAACTCAGACATTAACCATCCTCAGAGAACCTGCTAAGGAAGCCAGTTCATCACCATATGATTGTCATGTGAACCACGAAAGTGGGGTTGGCTATGTGAGCAAATTGTGTGGTATACTCAGTAGAGAAGTTCTGCCCTCAAAGAAGGTGCTTGTCCCAGGAACAGATACACTCTCTGGTGGCCCTGGAACTAACCCCCCAGGGGTAGTACAAGTCCTCAACTAACTTAGCCTCTGGGAATTCCTGCTTGACAGGAGTAGGCCCAAATCTAGCACCCCTTTCCCACCTTCCCCCCAGTTAATGATAGTTGGTCTTTAGACATGGCAATATTACCTAGTGGGCCTTGCCAAATACCTTATCCCAGGTCTGGCCTGAATGACATTATATATTTAAGGCAATATCGCCTATTTAAGGCAACAGTTGTGAGCTGCCTTAGACTCAATAAATCTATTTGTCTACACTAAGCTTCTGCTTTCTCATTGGAGAAGCTTGGGAGGACTAATCCAAGAATTAACTCACATGGTACAGTACAGGGTCTAGAATACACATGACAGTTCTTTGTAATACAATGACAGTATCATATGTTCCAGATCATTTCAGGAAAGGCTGGCTCTTAGCTGGCATGACAGCCTCAGGAGAGATGAGGAATTGTATCAGAGAGGTGCTGAGTCCCTTAGGCATGCTTCTGTGGCTGTAAGCAAAGCCAAAAATCCCATACATACTCTTCTTCACTATCCTTACATACACACACACACACACACACACACACACACACACACACAGCTTTCATGTGACAGCCTTTGGAATGGTGTACACATAACCAGCAATGTTCTTGCCCAGCCTAACAAAACAAATTGATCAAGAGTCAATACAGGTCCTAATTACAGCCTCCACACTGGAAGACTGATGGTGGGAGACGAATAAGGAAGAACAGGCCCTTGATGGGTGCCTGTAATGAGGTGTCACTGGTCCCCACTGTACATCACTTATAAACATGGTCGCACGTCTGCAGCTGTCAGCGTCTCCACCAGAACTTAATGAGCTGCTCCTTCCTGCCCCGGGGTTAATGTCAGAAGCTGATCATGTTTTCTGCTGCAAGAAGCACTGCCTGATGTTCCCTGAATTTCTTCTACGAATGTCCCCATTCACCAGGGAAATGCATTTTCCCAAAACTCCTGGCTGGAATCTATGTTAATTTTTCCACCTAAGCCTCTTCATGCCCAGAAAGTGCCACTGCTGAATTGCTCACCTGCAACCTCTCCTCTTAGCTCAGGTGGACACAAGAGAAAAGTGTCAGCCAGGCCTGAAACCTGAGTATGGGAGAAAATAAGGAAAAGGGAAACGTGGCCTCCAGGTCTTCTGTGCTCAGTCCTGGCTTGCGGTTCACAGGCACTGTGACCTCTCCAAGTCTCAGTTTCCTCATTTGTCAACTGGGAAAAAATAGTATTTCCATAACAGTCCTGTACAAGACCTTTCTATGTGTAGGGCACTGAGCTCAGTTTGTTCCCATTTCTCTAACAGCTTGAGCAGCAAACAATCAATGGATTTGGGGTGACATGAGGTCTTCCCCAGCCCTCACAGAAGACTCTCAGTTGACCAATATATAATGAAACTTTATTTTTTTATCTGTTTAGTTAGTTAGTTAATTAGTTAATTAGTTAGTTAGTTAGTTAGTTAGTTAGTTAGTTAGTTAGTTAGTTAGAGGCAAGGTCTCAGGTCTCAGACTAGACTTGAATTCACTATGCAGTGCTGGCTGGCCTGGAACACACAGTGACCCTCCCGCTTTAGCAGGATCTGTCCTGGGATTACAGACAGAAAGCCATCACACCCAGCTGAAACCTCTTTTATTGCCAACCAATGGATTCATTTTGTCCAATCCATGATTCAAGCTGCAATTCTTCATTAGCATAATCACTAGGAACTGTCCTTGCCTAGCACATAAAATTCCCTGACACTTTCCCTTCAGGGAGCCTCCCTGTGGAGCTCCTCCCCAGTGGGTCTCTTCTTTGTGGTTAAATAAATAAACAATGGAGGTCTAGTCTTTCCCTTAAGTACACCTCCTAATAACAGTTCTGTCTGGTAGGCAGAATAATGCATTCTCAAAGATATCCTCCTTCCAGGAATCCATGAATACGGTAGATTACACCCCCCCCCCAAAAGAAAAGTAAGGCTGCAGAGGGAAAGAAGCTTCTACTCAGCTGCCCTTGACATAAATAGATGATCCTGGCTGGTCCAGGGGGCCCAGTGTATTCACAGGCACGTAACAATGGAGGCAGGACAATAAAGAAGCACTTTGCAGGGTGAAAGGAGATAAGAAACACAGGCCATCTCTAAAAAGGCAAGGAAATCCTTTTCGCCTAAGGCTTTCAGGGAAGAGGCAGCACTCTGCCCCCTAGTGAGATCCAAATCAGACTTCTTCTGCCCCCCAAAAATGTAGTGTAATGAATTTGTGTTGCTGTGAGCTGCCAAGTATGTGGTGATTTATCATAACAGCAACAGCAGATGAACCCAAGCACTTTTTCTCATTCTGGCTTTTTATAAGGATTAAAGGAGATCTTACAAGTAAAATGCTTAGACCCAGGACCAGAAAATCATAAGTATTATAAATGTCACCAAATTATAGAGCTCCTTACTATCCTCCATCCCCAAAACTCAACTCTGGCCAGCACAGAAAAGAAATGACCTCTACTGAGTGTCTCCTACAAGCAGGCATTTTGTTGGTGAGCACTGTGTCCAGTGCTTGGCTTGAATCCTCCCAAATGGCATGTGTTTCTCTGGAAAGCTAGTACAAGCCTGAGCCCAAATGGTTGTAAAATCCCAATTATAAAATCTTTAGCCATTTGGGACATCTGAACAAGCATCCTCACTTAGCAGTACCCAGCACTTCTCCAACCCAAGCAGGAGGCACTGTTGTGTTTGGCATCTTCCTAACACTCATTTTTCCAGAACACTGGACTGCCCTCAGAGCGATGGGAGTGGCCCCAGCCTGACTGAGCTCACAGGCTCTCAGCTCAGCCCTCCCCCGGGAAGCAAGCACCCAGTGCTTTCCCTATTTGTCTGACTCTTGATTTGACTGCTTCTCCTTGAGAATCTAGGTGCTCAGCAAAACTTCGTTACATGAAGAAAAAGTAACATTACAAATCAATTTTTTCAGTTCCAGTAAAAATCAAGAACTCTCTATGACAAGGCTGAGATGTACCCTTGGGCCTTTCCCATTCCCTGCTTGATTCACCCTTGTGCCAGCCCTGTCCATTGCAGGCAGATATTGTTCCTCTAGCCACTGTTACTGGAGCTTAAAGGAAATCTCATTAAGCTGCTTAATGATGAATAAATCAATTGTCCAACATCACTAAAAGATGATAAAAGTGGCTTGCATCTTCGTAAGGATAAAGTCAGTTTATGCTGTGATAACAAATTAATCCTGAAGTCTTACTGGCTTAACAAGCAAGTGTTTATTTTTCATTCAACATTCCCTGGCCACAGTGCCCCAGCCAGGGAGCTCTGTTCCACGCAGTCGCTCAGGCAGCTTAGATGATGGAGACTCTACCATCAGCCTGCGGTGGCACCAGCTGGGTCACCAAAAAGGGGAAACTACTGGACTTCAGCCCCAAAGCAGTACAACTTATTTTTACATATAGTTAATTAACTAGGAATGACTTGTAGAATTTCAAGGGAAGTCAGAAACAGGCTCTTTTCCTCTACGTCCATCAGGAGAAAAGAAGGGAACCAATATTATTTGCTTGAAGAATGTAGTAGAAGCGTTAGTTAGCTAGGCCCTTAGTGGCAGAGCAGTTGCCTGCTATGGCCTTAGATTTAGTCCTTCAGAATAAATGGAAAGGAAAAGGTTTTTTTGTTTGTTTGTTTGTTTGTTCAGATTTTTCATCCCTACCTCCACAGGCTCTGATTTGTTAGGACTTGGGAAGGCCAAGCATTTCTATTTTTGCACATTCTCCAGGTGAGCTGATTTGTACATTCCCCGTGAAACAATGTCTAGTGGCTACACAGAGCCAGAGAATTCATTTTCTACCTGATAATTTGAACTTTGCCGGTGCCACATATGGTCTGACCCATCCATACAGATTTGCTATCTGAAGTGCTATAAGTTTTGGTAACCTGAAAGCATATATTTGGTTGGACTTAACCTAAAGGGGCACATCATGCTGCAACAGCAAAATATTCTGTATAGGTAAATAGCCTAATTGGTGCATTCGTGTGGGGTTGCCCATCCCCAGGCAGGAGCCCAAGACAGTCAGGATGGCTTTGGCCCATGCAACACAAGCTTTTATGGGTTGGAAGAGAATCCAAAATCAAGCACAGCTAAAAACATTGGCTGGCTATAGGGCTGGTGTAAGAGTGGGATAATGACCCAGAGGACCAGTAGCCCTATTCTGTGTGACGTATGAAGAAACATTTGCCTTTGCAGCAGCTGGCATGCTGGAAGGACCTTCTGTGCCAAAGAGAAGCTCCGATGAATACCTTGGGGTTTGAAGCAAGCAGCATTCCAATGAACATGCAAAAAAAAAAAAGAAAAGAAAAAGAAATGGTTTTGAATTATTATTAAGAGGGGAAATGGGCAAAGAGGCATGGGACTGAGCAACACTTCAGGGGAAAGTGAATGAGAAGAGAAGCCTAATAGACAAAAGAAGTGTTCATTATGTGTTTGGCTATAAGGTACACAACAAAACCATCTCTATGGTCTAATTTTCAGGAGAATATCCACAACGCACTGATGTTGGCAGAGTGGGCTTTCTTTGTAGGAGAGCAACGTCCTGTGTCGGGAGGGTAAAGGAAAGGGCGGTGAGCCATCCTCCTTCTCCCTGCTCCGCGGCAGGTCACTCTGCAGCGAAGAGGCTCTGATCCCTCCAACTGCCACAGAACTGCTGGACCTGGATAAGCAGGTGAAAAAGTATCTGGAAGAGAAGCTCTGGAGCAGCACCAGCACATGGCAGGAGTGTGAGCAGCAGCAGTCACCAGCGGAGGATCACGCCTGAGAACCTTGGTGCTAAATGCAGGTGAAATGGCACCTAGGAGCTCCCCCAGACTGAGGGCGCAGGACCACTTCCTTAACAGGGCTTGAAGGTAGTACACAGCAGGATGGGGCTAGGATCCAGAGTAGTTTGGACTCTACCACTCACCTAAATGAATTGCCATAGAGGTAAATATAGTATTAATAGTAATAAAAATGACACCCGTGTAGATCCACTATGTAAGGGTCTTGCTCTAAGCACTTTACATATATCAGTTTATCTCCACAATAGCCTACGATGTAGGTATATTATTGCTCTCATTATTTGAGAAGGCTGAGCCTAGAAAAAGAAAGTTACTCAAGGTTACACAGCCTGAACTGGCAGAGCTCTGATTTCAATTTAAGCAGTGTGCCTTCAAGGTCTATGTTCTAAACCATTGCTTTCTAATATATGTAAAAGTGCTTTACTAAATAAATTGTAAAGTGCTGAATGATGCAATGTGTCACTAGGCTCCTAGATGTCTAGACAAGGTATTAAAACAGAAGAAAATCAAATCCAACCCAAGAACTGAGGGCTTTTCTAGGAGGCAGTGAAAATTATAACTTAAAGATATTCCCACTTAACTTGTGACCTCTCCAGGAGGGGTGGGGGGAGTCTATATCATGCCCCACATCTCAGCCCTGCTGCACAATTACAAATGCTTGTCTGGGGGCTTCTCTTTTGCAGATCACAAAACTCAATCAACTTTCAGAGCTGCTATAAATCAGATCAAGTATTGATTATATTCAGAAAGTCCCAGAGCACAGAAAACAAAAAATAGAAACAGAGAGGATGATATTTTGCCTGGCTGGTTCAGCAACAGGGGTTAGTGGACAACAGAATCTTGGTTACACTAGCCTAGACCAATATAGAGATGACCTGAGGGTGCCACTGGATGAATGAAGGCTTGGGTTGAGAAGCTGAAGACTTGTAGGTGACCAGAGCGAGAAAGCACCAAAGCTGAAGAATCTAACCAAACCTGCAGAATGCCACTCTCCCAAAATCTGCAGGCCCAGATGCAAAGACTTTGCCTAGCAAGTGGAACATGGCACTCAAAACATCTCCTCCAGGTGACTCCAGGCCCGAAGATCAGTGACTGAAGCTGGCTTGCACCACAGCCAAGATGGGGCTCCCGGGACACACACAGGGAGTTCCTACAGCTCTGCCATGCATAGGACCCACCCCTGCACCATGGGAGAAAGGCTTTCCTGACTTATGCATCTACATTTAGTCTTTGTTGATGTATTTATATCAAATGTTGATCATCACACTTCCCTAAAATTTAAACTGTCTTCCTTTCAAACATACTAAATACATGTTATTGCTAAGGAACTAAATTCTCGATTTACACTGTTTCATACTCATTTCTTAAAATATCTTAGTGACATCTCATCATGAACCATAAAACTATCTAAGAAAATATACTATTTCCTATACAGACCATGAGAAAAAGGAAATCAGGCTTTCTAGAAGCTCCTTTGGAGGTAATGGGCCCTCTACAGTCATGCTCACAGAAAGGCATCTCTCTAGTATGTTCATTAAGTGATAGGAACCCTGGAGAAAGCCAGGAAGGGGGGGTTCTAGATATTAAATAAATCCAGGTAAGCAGAACTCAGGCTAGCCCACTAGAAAAGACCTAAGGCCTGGAAAACACCACAAGGGTCTACCCACCTCATCTGTGTTTGTGTGTGTGCGTGTGTGCATGTGCGTGTGTGCACACACGCGCGCGTGTGTGTGTGTGTGTGTGTCCCAAGATGAAGCTACCCAGTGAACTCTCCTAAGGTGGCTTCTCCACCAGCAGATGCAGGTTGAGCCAGTATAAACAGCCTGTTCCTCCTGCCTCCAAGTTAGGTTTAAAGGCAGCTTTGGCACTTTATCCTGGACGAGCTTTTGCACCCTCAGGCATCCATGGGAAGCCCCTTCCTCATGCCCACTGGTCCTCCTATCTCCTCTTCCTTATAGCTCTCTATCCTCCAGCATCTCTGCTGGTGCAATCTAAAGTTCAGTTTCCTCACTGTTCCATCCATGACTTTCCTTAGCTTACTCTCTTTCTGTTCTTTCTCATTAGCCATTCACCAGAATGACAAACCGTGTACTAATAATCATTAAGGTAATAGGAATCAAAATCACAATGATACATCATTTCATCCCAGTTAGAATGGCTATTATCAAAAAGCAAATAAAAAATTAGACACTCTTGATGAGGATCTGGAGAAAGAGGAATTCTCATATGCAATTGGTGGAATCTAAATTAGTGTAGCCATTTAGGAAAGCAGCCTGGAGATTCCAGATTCCTCAAATAAATTAAAGCAGATGAACCATATGATCCAGAAAACCCACTGCTGGCTGTACACCAAGAGGAAATTAAGTTAATATGTCAGAGAGACATCTGTACTCATATGGTCATTGAAGCATTGCTCAAAGTAGCCAAGCTATGGATAAAACTATTCTTAAACATATGAATGCATAAAGAAAAAAATATATATATGTATACATATATATGATTACTAGTCAATATTAAAGAAAGAAATTTTATCACTTGTGTGAACCTAGAGAATACATGTAAAATGAAATACACCAGGCATAGAAACACATATACTGCATACTAACACTTATATGTGGAGTGTGAAATTGTTGAAATCATGCAGAGTGAGCAAAATGACAGTTACCAGAGGCTGGAGCGCAAGAGGATCAGGGAGATGCTGATGAAAGAATACAAAACTGCAGCTGGATAAGAGGAATAGTTTCCAGAGGTTTATTGTACATCACAGTGATAACAATATACTGTATGTTTGAAAATTTGTCAAGAGAGTAAATTTTAAGTGTTCTTTTCCCAAAAGTGATGAGCTCGTAAGATAATGCATATGTTAATTAGATTGATTTCATTATTCCATAATGCATATGTATATTAAAATATCACATTTTGAGGCTGGGCATGGTAATATGTTCCTGTAATCCCAGACCTTGTGAGGCTGAAAACAGGAGGACCACTATAAGTTCAATCTACATAGTAAGACCCTGTAGAACTTGTAGACCCTGTACTACATGCATTTAAAAAATCACATTTTGCTGCTACAATAATGTCTGGAAGTATAATATCATGTATGCACCTTGTATGACATCAAAACATTATGAAAACAGTTTGCAATGTATTAATTTATTGAATCTGTCCTGTTAATTTGTCTTGAAACTGTCTCATTGCTATTTGTTCTTCAATAAAAATAATAATTATTATAATAATAAATCACATTTGGCCATTCATATATGTATAATTTACTTTTCAAATCAAATAAATTATTGTAATATAAGAAGGAAAGAAGAAAGGAAGGAGGTGGAGGGGAGGGGAGAGAAGGAGAGAGAGAGAGGAGAAACAGACAGACAGACAGACAGACACAGACTGACTGGGTTCACCACCTGATCCAGGAGTGTCTCCCTAGACTGCTCAGAGAAGCAGAGGAAACCACTAGACAGATCAATCCCAGACAAAGTACCTGCAGTCAGGCATCCTCCGAACCCCCTTCTCACAAACTAGGCAAGACTCAAATTCTGTGAGGGAGCAAGCATTGGAAGGATTCAGTAAGAGTTCAATCTGGAAGAACGTTTGCACCCTTGGGGAGTCCCGGAAAGCCCCTTCTGTGTGCGCACTGGTCCTCTCCCCTTTCACTGTAGCTCTTCAGCACCCAGCATCTGTGCTGATACAGCACAAGTCTGATTTCCTCACAGGAACACAGCTGCATCCACAACTTGCCTTGGCTTGCTCTCCTTCTGCTCCCACTCCTCTGGTGACTCCCCAAGCCTGCTAACCCCCTAGACTACCTCCACACATTTGCCCCCACAGAGACCTTTCCTGATCCACCTCACCCACCTGCACACCTCAGCATCTCTGTATCCCCTTCACACAGCCTTTAAGTCGGATGCATCCCTGCATTTCTGCATCACACCTGGTATTCCTGTTCTGTTCTTAATAGTCCGAGGTGTAATTCATGCTTATGAGGGTGAATACCATTCGGCTCTTCCCATAGCAGCGTATGACTTTGTGGAAGCCACTTTACCTCTATGAACCTGTTTCCTTATTATTTTGTTTGTTTGTTTGTTTTTATTTTTATGTATTTGGTACAGGGTCTCACTATGCAACTCAGACTCGTAGTGATCTTCCTGTTCTTCAGCCTCCCCAGTGCTGGGATTATAGGCATGTACCACCACTCCCAGACTCAGTGGCTGGCTCAGCACACCTGGTGCTGGGGCCAGCATGGCATGCAGTGCTGGGGATCGAACCCCGGTCCCTCTGCAGGTGCTTAGTGCACTGAACTATCTCACCAGCGGCTCTGTTTCCTTATTATTAAATGAAAACTGTGACATCCACCACCCAAGTTGTTAGGGATTCACAGGAACACCATGTTTATAACTCACCTATCACAGTATGTAGCACATAAAACTCATTCCATGAATGTCAGTGAAATATCCTATGGGCTCTAGGAGGGTGAACTTCAGGGTCAGACTACCTGGATTTAGTCTCTGGTTCTTTAACTGTCTAATTGTATGACTGGACCAGCTACACCTTTTATATCTTTGTTTCCTACCTTTAAGAATAAAAATAGAATCTATCTTGCAAGATGTGGTGATGGTTCATTTAGTTAACACAGAGAGAGTGTTTAGATCAGTCCCTGGCATAAAACAAATGTTCCAGAAATGATAGCTGTTGTTGGCAGTCCTGCTTCCCTCCTGGAAGCCAATAGCCATGCTTCCCATAGCCCCTCTAGCATCAGGCTTGGTGAACAACAGAGCGGAGACAAACTGTAAACATTCCCCTCTGCCCCCTCCAAGCCACAGGCTTCCATACAGCATGGAAGACTACTGAATGAATCTCAATAACACCTTTGCCTGCAGTGCCCCTCAGTCATCTGTCTCTGCTCACAAAATAGCAAAATCAGAACGTTTAGCCACTTGTCACAGCTGGGGATGGAAGAGTAGAACATTAAGAACCCCTGCGGTGGTCACACAGGAGTACATTTTCTCTCAGCCTCATTCCCAGCAAGGAAGGCCCTTGTTACTCAAATATTATTTTCTTTTCTTCTGACCCCATCCCAGGCTCTAAGTGGACACTGAGCATTGGCCACAGATAATGCTTCATGTCCACATCTAAGTCTGGAGAGAGAGACCCACAGTTTGGTCAAGGGAAGCAGAAGGGAAGCCCCTCCTTTCGAGGCTACTCATACCATATAGGAGGCCCCTAGTCCCCTTCCCATCTGGTGGTCTCCTGGTCTAAACCACGGGGTTTTGGTGGAGCAGGGACTAGATTAACCACCCCATGAGCTTCACACCAACCCCAGGGCTGCAGGTGTACACCTGTGAGGTTCTTTAAACCTCTGTGCTGCATAGAATCACTGTTCCTATCTACAGAAAGGGGTGATGAGGCCAAGGGACAGGGAAGAATTGATCTGCCTTGGCTTCCACAGTCCATATGAAGGTCTCCATGGTCCAGCTTTCTTTTGATGTATTTTGTACAAGGTCTCACCGCGCAGCTGGGACTCATAATAATCTTGCTGTTTGCAGCCTCCCCAGTGCTGGGATTACAGCTTTGCACCACCACACCTGGTCTCCCAAGGTCCATTTATAAGTGGACACAACAGATCCGTGAGCCAGTACTGGGATGCCATCATCTTGTGCTACATGGCCACAGGGGTCCACTTCCTCCAATGGTGCTAAGAGCTTGGTCAAATAACATGTAGGGTAGGGGAAGAGCCTTTCAGCTCACTATGTTATAGTCATATGACAGGTAGTCGTATGTCTGGTGACTCATAATACTCCAAAGGAGTCATCCAACCTTTGGACCTTGATGTTCACTTAGATTCTTTATCCTGTCTTCTGTTTGATGGCTGGCTTTAAAATTTTGTGCTGATTTACAAGGTGCTTCTGGAGTATGTGGAGGTACACTTTGTCTTACTCTCTGCCCTCCTTACTTCTCTCTGCATACTGGAGGCTTCTTCGGTCTCCTCACCTGCACTGATTCTGCCTAACTGGCTGTAGTTCCTCTGATTGACTTTCTACTTGGGCTTTTTACTTTCCTACTTCATCTGTTTGACTTCTAATCCTCATCTATCCTCTGCCTAAGCTAGACCTTGATCCCTTGATATTGCATTTTTAAATGGTCTCTAGAATTCCTGTCTTTGTTGGCATCTAAACCCAACCATCATCTTATTTGCAAAGCACCATTTGAGGTGCAGCAGCATGGCGTGCATACCAGCTATGGGATCAGAGACACCCAGAAAGAATGTTGGATCCAGCTACTCACCAGTATGGACAAGTTAAGTAACTTCCCTGAGCCTGAGTTCTCTAATCCATAAAGTAGGGCTCATCATTGTAACACCATGCTTATGAAAGCTTCAGAAGATCAAATACATACCTAATACAAGCTCACAATAAACCACAGTGATAGGTTTACGCAAAGACCTTGCTGTACAAATGAAGGAATGAGCAGTTGTTTTGATCTCCTGATCACATGCCTTTTGTGCTTGCCCCAAAAGCTGTCTATTGACTCTTTCTGTACATGTCAAGGGCCATGGAATAGTGTTAAGGCATTAACAAATCTCAATCATTGAGGATGGGAATTAATGTTTAAATTTATTAAATTTCACAGCTTCCTCACCTTGGTGGGACAATCCTGTGGTTTGTGTGATCTGCCACTCAGAAGGTACCTGTGGACCCAGCCACTATCCATAGCTCTGCTCCTCCCTTGTTTACCATACTTGCCCCTCCTAGTCAGTTTGTTTGATTAACCCCTCAAAAATAAACTTCTTGCACCTCAACCAGTGCTTTAGGGGAAACATAAACTAAAACACAAGGCAAATGACTAAACATCTCATTACTATCTGGTACAGTCAGTGTATGAGGGAGAGAGCTGGGGAACTAGGAATATTCATTCCAGTTTAAGGAGCTCATAAAAACAACCATTCTGAGATCTCCCACTGGGAAACTGATACAGTCAAACTCAAGCACCACCTTTTACTGAGTATCTATTTTGCACCAGGCACTCTGCCAGGTGCTAGCAGTTGTACCTAGCTCCTATCACCAGCCAGGAGAAAGTGACACACATAATTATACACTCAGGGTCACAGTAACAATCTGTCCAGGGAGTATGGGAAGCAGGCTGTTTCAGAGCCTGGATGACAAGCTGAAACCCAAGGGATGGAAAGGCACAGGCATCTGTAAGGAGACTAGCTTTCTCTGTTCGATCTGTTATAGCAACTGCCAGAGATGACAGATGTTGATGTTCTTTATATCCTCACTGACCAGAAGTTCTCACTGTTGGGGGCTGCCATGGAGCTACATTTCAGAAACTGTCTCAGAAGTTGGGAGTCCTAGGCCTGAAATCCAAGCCCTGAACCAGCCTCTTTTTGACTCTGTCACTTCATTTCTGTGGAACTCCATTCCTTTGAGTCAGGAATATGTACCTCATTGGCCACTGTGCAAATAGAATAAAAATGTAATATTGACACCCAGGAACTCAGGCCTATGGTTAAGGCAAAGACATACCTACAAGCTCTGTGGGAGTGAGAAGGGAATGGTAGTTAACATTTGAATGTGGACTACTTATCTGTCTTCTCCTGTGCCAGATGGAACAGGGCTTCTTAAAAGATGCATTAGGGCTAGGACCTTAGTGTGGTATCTGGGTAATAGAGACAACATATATCCTCCAAACCTTGCTTTGGAATGCAGGGTCACCTCCCCAGCAGTGAAGCCTCACTCCTTAGCTAGTCCTGGGTCAACCTCTGCTTGGTACCCTACAGCTCTGACTGGACTGAGATTCAAGGAACCAGGGCTGCGCTAAGCAGGAATATGACTGCAGATGGAGAAAAGTTTGCTGTCAATGCCCCAGAAGGATCCTAGACTTGTATCAAGCCTCATTATAGTCACTCCACTTTTTTTGACATGAAAATAGGAACAGGTTCTATTTTCAAATAATTTGCTTTTCTCATATAAATTTAATAACAACTGATCACCCAGCATTAAACTATCAAAATTATCTAACATTAATGTGCATTCCACACACATTATTGAGGATAGTGTGGCTATGATAGGAGGCCATAGTGCTCAATCCCTAGAGGCTAAGATGGGCAAGTCTCTTCCTGCTAACTGTTCATAACATTGTCCTGGAAAGGACCCTACAGAAGCACTCTTGTCACAGTGAGGTCTACAGGCTCTGACAAGAGACTCAACTTTCATGTATAGCATGAGATAGTACAAACCCCTGCCACAGGAGCATCATTGAGCTGTGATCTTTTTTCATGAGTGAACCCTGATATTAACAATAGTACACACATCAGCTGTATCTCAACCTACCTATAGATATGCACATGAAAAGTAGGCAATCCTAGGATAGCAGGCAGCTTCTGACACAGTGTCTAATGATCTCTTGCATGTATTCTCTAAGATTCACAGTCTATTCATACCTATCTCCCACTTCTTGTGTTTATTCTCTCCAATCACATTCTATTCACATCCATATGTAATCTCCTCTTGGACCTAGTGTTTTGCTTTTATTTTTTTATTTTTTTTTTTTTTTTGGCAGAACCGGGGATTGAACCCAGGCCCTTGCACTTGCCAGGGAAGCACTTATTCTACTGAGCCATCTCCCTGGCCCTAGTGTTTTGCTTTTAATGCAGAGAATACAACAAGATGATAGGATATTGTTTCTCAGATTAGGTTACAGAAAACTATGAGCATCTTAATCTGTCCCTCTCTGCATCTGTCTCTGGTTTTGGCTCTGGCTCTGTGTCTGTGTCTATCTCTGTGTCTCTGTATCTGTCTCTATCTCTGTGTCTCTGTGTGTCTGGTGTCTGTCTGTCTGTCTTATGACTCTTTCTCTCTCTCTCTCTCTCTCTCTCTCTCTCTCTCTCTCTCTTCTTCCATCTCTCCCTCCCTCTCTCTCTCTCTCTCTGGAACTTTCACTCTTAGTGTGCTTTCTCTGATGAATCAAGCTAAACATGCCCACATGGCAAGAACTGAGGACAGGATGGCCTCTCCTCAGCAAGAATCCCACTCAGTCCAACATTCCCCAAGAAAATGCAGCATCAACTATGTGGGTTTGGAACTGAACCTGAATATAAGTCTCTTTGACTTCAGAAACTACCCACTTGATGACTGTATTATAACCATCACTAGGCTGAAAATAGGGCAAGAACATTGTACAGATTATGAGAATGAGGGTGAGGGAGCAGACTCCATTTTCCATGTACATAACAGAAAACATGGGAGTTCACAAGAACTCATGTGGATCTATGTTTGAGGCTGTGGGTGAAGCACAGTGTCCAGCAAGTCTTTGGTGAGCCCTATAATCATGCAATACACTAAATACAATGCATTTTATTACAACATTAGTGACAATAAAAAATGATTAGAAGAACAGTAAAATAAAACTCCTGAGACAGAGAGAACTGTAGCCTTAAAATTAATTACATAGAGGATGGCTGAATTTATAAGCTTAAAGTATCCAATATGCTAAGGATTTTTCAGATCCTTAGCCTTCTTATATCCTCATTCAGATAACCTACCCAATCTCTAAAAAAGTGGTTCTGTAGAGCAAATCTGACTTTCAAATCAAAACACCCAAGTCCATCACATGTAATTTTTCACTTCTCCAGCCTCACTGCCTACCTCTCTGCCCAAACCCTATACTCATGTTGCATTGAGTTAGGAATCTGTGAGTAGCTGCTTCTGTGTAAAGGTCTTTTTTAGGACTGCAGTCAAGGTGTCAGTGGGATCAAGGTTCACTGGAACTAGAGGATAGATTTCTACTTCTTTTACATGGATGTCAAGAAGCTTCATTTCCTCCTGGACCACACTGTACTCACTTCATCACTATTCCTTCAAATCCTAGGACTGCATTCAGCATAACCTGCTTCCTCTAATACAAATGAAGCAGTAGGGAAATATACAGTCTTTTGTAGTCTAACCTTAGAAGGAAAATCCTATCACTACACCATCATCTATTCATTAGAAGGAAATCTAAATCCAGCCACTCTCAAAAGAACAGATTCCATAAAGGCCCACGTATGAGAAGTGTAACAGTGTTAAATTTACCCACAACTCAATCATTTCTCATGATCTAGAGAGTCTCATGATTAATAAGGAATGAGGGACCTTGCCCTTTCCTTGCACTTGAGCAGTTCTCCAGGATCTGGACCAATGTGGTAGACTAGAACCTACTAACAATCTTGTAGAGCAGCAGTCTCCCTAATGATCAGTGTCTCCTTGGAATAAATTTGTTTGCTTAAGAGTTGTATGCTCTATCTATTCTCTTTTAGGTCACAGGAGAGAGGGGTTATCTTCCTGGAAGAAGTGCCTTGCTCAAATTACATTTTGGGTGCCCATCCCTCTCCTGTTTGATTTTCTCTCTTATTAGTGTAAACTCTAAGAAAGAATATATCCTTTCTAACCTTTTTCTCTTTCCTTTTTAGGATGATTCTCTTTCTCTTTCTCCAGGTCTACTAAACTGAGTCAAATTCCAGTATGAATTAAAATCAGGTCATTCTGACTTCCCTTTATGTAATATTTAGGGCTGGGGAGATAGCTCAGTAGTCTAAGCACCTGCCTGTCAAGCACAAGGACCCAGGTTCAATCTCTGGTACCATACGCTGCGCCATCCAGGAAGCAGGGGTGTGCCATGCCCCGAATCTGGGTGTGGTGGCTCATGCCTGTAATCCCAGGGCTGGGGAGGCTAATCTCATGTAGATCACTAGAAGTTGAGGCTGCATAGTGAGACCTTGTACCAAAAAAATTAATTCATTAATTAAAAATTTTAATGTAGTATTTAATGAAATGGACAATGGAGCCACAATGTATAGGTTAAATTGCAAGTCTGACATTTCCTAGGTGCACGACTTTGAGCAAGTTATTTGTGCCTTATTTTTATCACCCAGGAAATCATAGGACAAGAGTACACCTGTCTGTACTCTAAAGTCTTACTAGGTATGTGGAGAAAGGCTTCATATGTGGTGTTATAATGCTGGATGAATGAATAAATGAATGAATGAGTGATTTTGCCAAAGCATCTTGCACAACAAAATTAATCATTGTCTCTTTTCCACATGTTGAATTATTTATAAGCCATTCTCGTGTAGACACCTTCCCTTACTCATAACAACAGTGCAATAACGTGTTATTCATTATTGCTCAATTTTTCAGACAATTAAGTATGAAGAGGTTAAATTTCCTGTCTAAGGTCACATGGAGAATCATTGCAGAGCTAGAAGCAGACCCAGCTCTCCAGATCCCAATTACTTCACATCATGCAGAAAAATGGATGCTCCTCCAAGTTAATGTCAGGCACCATTTTCAAGTTACTAAATTTCTAATTATCTGGTAAGGATAAGTCAACAATTAAATGAGCAGCATGAGGTCCTTGTTGATGGAGTCAGTTCTCAGAAGCATCTTTTCAGCATGTTTATTATTCACAGAAATTTCAAGTTATTTGTGGCCATTCAGAATTCTCAGACAGGGGGCCCAGAAATTCCTATAAAGGTTCAGATTGGACATACATCTGCCTATCCTAAGAAAAGTCTTTGATGTTACTCTGCATGAGCGTCCTGTATTTGCCTTTTCATAACGGTTCTGCTGAGAAATGTTATCCCATTGGTTTATCATCTGTAATATCAGGAGCTGAAACTTGCTCTCACTTTGAGGAAAAAATGTACCTTATCTAATTCTGAATTTCAAAATCCAGCCAGTTCCTGATAGTGATGTACTCTGAAGATCTATAGGTGGAACATCTTTGAAGTGTATTCTAGCTTTCACACCTAAAAACACCAAGAGCAAAAATGGAAATAGAAAAATACAGCAGAGACAATAACTCAATGAAAGCACTTCTGGAGTAAACACTAGAGAGAGAGAGAGAGAGAGAGAGAGAGAGAGAGAGAGAGAGAGAGAGAGAGAGAGAGAGAGAGAGATTAATTTTTTTTAAAAGACAGAGGGAAAAGGGGGAGAAAGACAAATTCTTAATCTTGTCAAGATTTGAGAGATACCTAGGAGATTTGCAGAGCATATCATTGAGTATGTCCAGGTGGGTCATGAAGTCATGTCCCTAAGGACTATATCTGGTTTCTGGCTCCTTCCTCTGTGTCTTTCCCCTGTCTCTTGCCTCCTGGATGCATGCATTATCAGCTTACCTGTAACCCAATCTTCTGCCATGATATGTCTTCCTTGGATCCAGCTGACCATGAGCCAGAATAAACCTCTGCTCCTTTAAGCTGCACAAGAAACAATCCTTTCTAATTTATTTCTTCTAACCCGTATGTTAGAAAACCTGGTAACCATGCTTATTAAAATTATATTTAGTGTGAAACAAAGTGTACTCTGAATGAAGAACTGAGGTCTCTTCTAATGAGTAAGTCGATTTAGTCACTGAGAGAACATAAATTTGGTGACATATTTTTGTGTGTTGAAGGAAAGATATTTATTTTATTCTTACTTGGATCTGAGATACATTCTAGATAACTGAAGTTGCTGGGCAAATCACTTCTGAATAAGTGAAATCGTTGATGAACTCACCATGACAGACAGCCAAAGTATCCTGGGCATTTAGGACCATAGTGCCTTAGAAACATCCCTCCAGACCTCCAGCAAAACAACTAGCTCATTGGTGGGAAGTCAACTTTTCCAGTGTTTACTTTCATGAGTTTCTTTTCCCAGAAGAGAGATGGACATAAATAACTAACAATTTCTCATACCTCTTCTAACCATGCCCCAAACTGAAATGTAAAACGGGCATCATTTTTATTCATATATTTAGTCAAGCCCTTGCTACAGTTTAGTACAATGGAAGCTGCATAGCCATACCCGAACCAACATTTCTAATTTTTTGTTATAAAGACCATAGAACACTGCTACGTTCTCTCCGAAGTGTATCAGCATTATGAGTTTCATAGAAAAGCAAAGATTGCTAGAGTTCTAACTGCGTGCCAGGCACTCAGCCAGATGTTTTAATATCTATTACTTCATTTATAATATTTATATGGCAGATATTATTAGCTGGGTTTTACAAATGAGAAACTCAGCGAAATTTGCAAAATCGCCTAGAATCAGGCAGCCTGTAATAGACAGAAGAAGCTATAATCCACATTGCTTATTTTAAGTCCTCTGCATGCACCGTCATCCTAAGGAGCCTAGAAATTCTACCCCCTGTGATGAAGGAGACTGGATGGAGTCAGAGCATCAGGAGCTTCTTATACCCCTCTTGTAGATAAGACACTTGAAATGTGTCCCTTGTTGTATCCCCCATAGTCAACTCTGAGTCCTGCTCACAAGGACATTCCAGGTCTCTCTATAATTTCACATTTGCAGCCCAAGCCCCCATTTTTATCCTCAATTTTCCCCATCATTTACATCTTGTTTTTTCTGATCCAATCAAGGAAATCCTACCCATGGCCCTCCAGATCACCCCTATTTCTTCCTTCATGTTCCCTCTGAGTAGGTATTTGCCTCAGTAAAAACAGATGCCTCCTTCTCCACTGTTCATCTTGGTTCCTCTCTTTCAAATTCCTCTTCAAACTCAGCTTCTGTGGGATTAACACGTTAAACTCATGAACTCTCTACCCCATTGACCCTTAGGAAAAATAGAGACACTGAGGTCAAGAAGCACTGAGATCTATCCTAATCTAGTCAAGAACTGTTTGATCTTGGGTAAATCATTATTTCACACCTGTTTGCTTAGTTGTAAAATAGATTTCAGCAACTCTATCCTGCCTGATCATAGCAGAGAGTACAGCCTGATCTGAAGGAATGCTTGTCCTCAGAAGCCAATCTATATGAATTGGATCCTGATAATAGTATTTTGGGGCAATTAATGAGTTTCTCTGAGCCTCAATTTGCTCATGTAAAAGGTGGTTCCATGTGGAAGTATGAGAACTGCAAAAGGAGATAACACTGTAAAGCCCTTTGCACAGTGCTCTGCGGGTTATAATTGCTCCACAAATGTTTGTTGCTATTTAACTCCCACCTCACCAATATAATGTGGAAATAATTGACATACAAATTTTGAGCCAACAGTATGTTAAAGTTGACTTATATAACTTCATAAAACCTTATTATTCAGTGTCAACAACTTTGTGGAGATTGATGAGAAGTCAACAGCATGAAATTAGTCATGATGTATGTATTTCACTACAGAAATCAACAAATGCTACAAATCTTGGGTGGGAGTGGGGCATGGAGTTTTTCTCCTTTTTTCTTTTCTCAGTGTATGTTGTTATTAATTCACCAGCATACAGTCTTGAACTATGCCTGGTACATAGTAAATACTCTGTGTGCACATTTATTTTCTGCCATTTGAATTTGACTCTCTAATCCCAAAATCTATAAAAATTCCAGTGACAATTCATTCTTTCAATTGCCTACCCATAACAAAGTAAACCAGCTTTACTTTTCACCTTACTAAAGGAAGGACACCATCTAGTGACAGAAACAACAATACAGTATGAGTAATAGGATCTTCATTCAATAGAATCCATCAGAACATACTACTGCCAAGAGGCCAAACCTGGCCTTTTGCCTGATTTTGTAAATAAAGCTTCATTGGAAAATAGCCATATCCATTTATTCAGAGGTTATCTATGCCACATCAAAATTGAGTAGCTATGACAATGATTGTATGATCTACAGTGTCTAAAATATTTACTATTAGCTTATTACACAAAAAGCTGGCCTACTGGGATGGAGTGATAGCTCAGCAACCTAAGCATCTGCCTGGCAAGTGCAAGGACCCAGGCTGAATCCCTGGTAGCACACGCTGTGCCATACCAGCCACTGAAACCAGGCATGGTGGTGCATGCCTATAATCCCAGTGCTGGGGAGGCTGAGACAGGAGAATCACTATGAGTCCATGCTGTGCAGTGAGACACTATACCAAATACATTTTTGAAAATTTGAACTACTAATCTAAACTACAAAGATGTAAGTTGCTTTCTTTACATTGATCTATCCATTCAAAGAGCCTAACCCTCAGATTTATTGGCTCCAAGGCATTTGGGGCCCTATTCTTATACAGATAGATCATTTGTGCTGTATCTATTATAAACAATACTATAGTGAAGGGATGTCATTTTCATTGTAAAACTACTGAGGTATCTCTAAGGTAAGGAGCTCACTTTGTCTCAAGAAGAAAAATACTCCCAGGGACCCTGCTGCTCATTGCCTGTGTTATTTAGGGCATGGCAATTAGCACTTCTGAAACTCAAATCCTTTATCTATTAGGTGGGACTAACATATTATTTACCTCCCTGGGTTGTTTGAGGGAACAAATGAGATCATTTATTAGCTAGCCTTTCAAGAGCTTCAAAAACAAGATCAGTAATGTTGATTTTTATTTCTTGTGTTACTAAGAAGTGGAGTATATGAGTTTCCTTGTTAATTGCCCAGGGCTCATAGACTTTTTATTTTGAACGTGCCCCTGAAGGCATACGTCTACAATTTTATGGCCCACTCTTCCTGCCCTGAACAAGTCTAAGTGAGAGTTCCTCCCAGCTAAGTTTCTAGGTGGTTGCATCTAGCAAACAGGGTTTTCCTTCTTCTTTCCTTCAGTGATCTTTGAAATCTCCTCCTTATTTTGTTCTTGCTTCCCTGTACCTCCCATATATGTGTATTGTACAGAAAAAACACTGGATGCTCTCTATAGCAGATATTGTAAAAGGCCCACCAAGGGTCATTCAGTATCCCCCATCCTCCTGCCCATCCAATTTCAAACCATGGGATGGCATCCAATTCCAAATGCCTATGTATCTCTGCCTGCTTGGCCTTCTGGGAAGATTAAAAATGTTAGAGTTGAAGTTGCCCTCTGGTGAGTGGTGGCAATTAGTGAATAAATACCCCACTCTTCAGTGTCTCACAGAGAATAACTACAGAGTGTCTCATATTCTTTCCCATGGTTTGTATAAAAGGTTGAACATCATTTCACATGGCAGTTAATTCACTCATTGATTTATCTCTGTGGGCATCCTCTCTTTTGTCTTTTGCCAATACTTACATACTAGTACTTTCTAAGGTGACATGCACATAAACTACTAGCATTCACTTGATTGTCTCAGAGTCAGCTTCTGGGGTTTCCAGTGTAAAACATCCCATTGTCGTTACCCTGCTTTATTCCAGATGCTCTACCAAGAAACTCCTCATGCAAAGAAAGCAGGTAGACTCCACACTATGACCTCCAGGGCCTGGCATGATCTAGCTTCTGTTCACCCTTATGCTCTCACCTCCAGTTCCTCCCCACACTCCTACTGCTTTTTAGCCACACAAACATGTTAAGCGCTTTCTCTTCTCAGATCCAAATATCCTATGCTACTTGATCTGCTTATAACACTCTTATTCCATCTTTTTTCTATGGTGACTTCAGAGCCTTCAGCTTTTATATTAAATGTTACATCTTCTGAGAAGTTGTTTCTAATTACCTTACTGAAGTAGAAATCTCTTACCATCATTATTTCTCCTAATATTTTATTCATGTGTCAAAGTAACAGAATTTATAACAATTTGTAATTATGGACTTCATCATTTGTTTATTTCTTTAATAACTATTTTCCTTCTTTAAATGGTCAAGGATGATGTCTACTTGATTTACTTTTTATCTGTCTCTGGTGCTGAGCAGATTACCTAACAGACACACAATAAAAACATTAGATCAGTGGCTGAACAGGCTCTGAGCTGATACTGTTTGCTTTCCATCATCAGATTTGTGTCTCACCTTGCCTCCCCCACACAATGATGTGTACAATTTCAACCTCTCCAGGAATGTGACCATGTTTTCGTTTTCCTCTTCATATCCCCAAGGAACTTTAAATTGATTAATTCATCAAATTTGAATTGTTGGAGAAGACATATGGGAAGGAAATTCCGAAGTTACAAGACCTTTATCTGCTTTATCACCATTCTATGACATAGAATAGGAGCTGTCTTCAGCATCTTGGTTTCAACATCTACACAGAGAATCAGCACAAAAACCCTGTTTCAAGCCCATGGAACAGGATATACAAAGAGTCTTCTAAAAGCAAAGCAGTACATAAAAATCTTCCTTAATTCCTTTGTGAGATTTTGAGAATTGCTACACCAGTCCCTTTCTGTTGACATGGTAAATACCAAAACTGCTTTTAAGCACTGAGAGTTCACTTGTAGTTATCAACAGTTCCCCCCATGTATTGCATATTCCCAAGTATGCTTGAGACAGGAAGCAGAGCAGAAGCTGCCTGAGACAAACAAGGCCTGTCACATGGGAGTCCTTTAATTACGTACAGCTGCATTCCTTAGGCCTATATCACGGTGGGCTGGTTCAGGACGCTGGAGAGCACCAGATCACACAGCTGAGCCTAGAATGGTTCCCAGGAACCATCCTTAGCTGTACAGTAATGACCCATGATGAGCCTTACTTGATGTGATCTGTCCACACCAGTTCAACAGAACGACTTCAGCAGAGATAGTAGCTGACCTTGCTTTTGCATGTAATGGATCTAAAAAAGGCCAAGACTTGAGTGACAGAGAAAGTGCTATGGTTGTAAACATTCACATGAATCCTAAATACTGTTCTTCCCTATTCATCTGAGAGATTCATCCCAGGACACAAAAGCAACATGCATAGAAGTTGGAAGGATCTCAATGGCCTTCAGAAGTGTGATTCAAAATTTTTTTCTGTAAAAATCAAAACCAAGAGGCAAAGCTTGGCCTTTGGTGCCAATCCTGAGTTTGAATCTTTCCTCCATACTGTAATAGATGTGTGATTGGGAGTAGTATTTTAGTGTCCTTCAAACCATCTTCCCCATCTATACGACAACGGTTATTACATTAACAATTTTCAGTAGATTTTTATATACATAATGATAGAGCTGCTCTTGATTCCATCACAGAGAATGTGACCCTGTATATAATATGTCTTGGTTCTTTTTTTCCCTGCTCTCCTCCTCTCCCATTAACCATTCTTCACCTCATTATTTACAAAAGCTTTGTTTCCATTTCTTCCTTTCATTCTTTTTCTTACTTTTCTCGTCCTTCCTTTCAACACCCCCATTTTTCTTCCAACTTGAACATTTCTTCCTACTTACCAATATCTGTCATCTATTTTGGTCCTCATTTGCACTTTCAGTTTCTCGCACAAAAGAAACTACGTAATATTTAAATATGTGTCTAATTTATTTTATTTTAAATATGTGTATGATCTCAAGGTATATCCATTTACCTAAAAAAAAGTCTCAAGTTTATGTTTCTTTATGATAGAATAGTATTCCATTGTATAGTAACACTATATTTTCTTTGTCTGTTCATCTGTTGATGGGCATATAGGCTGCTTGCAAGATTTGGCTATTACAAAATATCCTGCCATAAACATGAGCGTGAATTGATTGCTGTGGTATGATGCTTATAACTCTTTCAGGAACATATCGAAAAGGAGAATACTGAGTGAAATATAAACTCTAGTTCTAGTTGTTCGAGGACTCTCCATACTGATTTCCATATTGATTATACCAATTTACATCCCCACCAAAAGTGGAGATGGGTTCCTTTTCCCCATATCTTTGCCAGAATTTATTATTGGTTAATTTCTTGATGATAGCCATTCTTTATGGAGTGAAATGGAATATCAGTATTTTTACTTATATTTCTTGAACAACCAATGATGTTGAACCATTTTCATATATTTATGTGCTATTATACTTCATCTGAGAAGTATTTATTGATTTCAAATGTCAATTTTTGGACTGAGTCTTTAAATTTTGAGGTCTTTTTTCATTATTCTTTATATATTCTATATATCAGTCTTTTGTCTGAAGAACAGTTAGCAAGAATTTTTCTCCTATTATATTCTGTGAGCTGTCTCTTCAGTCTGTTGGTCATTTATTTTGTTGTCCAAATGTTTTTTACTAATGAGATACCAGTTGTTGATTCTGTATAGTATTGTCTGTGTCAATAATCTACCTACACCTACGTTTTCAAGACTTTTACCTATTTTATCTTCCAGCAAATTAAGTGTTTCTGTTTTTATATTTAATAAATGTTGATTCTAGTTTAGTGCATAATTAAAGACATGTATCTAGGTTTAAACTTAGGTACATGGAAAACCTGTTTTCCCTTTATCATTTATTAAAGAGAATTTTTTCTTCCAGTGAGGGTATTCGGTCCCTTTGTCAAAAATAAGGTAGCTGAGTGTGTTTAGAATTATTTCTTTACCTTCCATACTGTTCCACTGACCCTCAGGTCTGGTTTTTTTGGGGTTTTTTTATTTGTTTTGCCAATGTCATGTTATTTTTATCATAGTAGCTTTCTAATATGACTTCAAGTTGGGAATTATGTTGTTTTCTGACTTGCTTTTGTTTCCCAAAATTGCTTTTGGCACTCTAGGTCCTTTCTGGTCCCACATAAATTTTAAGACTATTTTCCCTAATTCTGTGAGCTATGTTAAGAAAACCTGCAACATTGAATCAGTATTCATTATTTTTTCATTGTTCTTAATTCTTCAACTCTGTGGTCACAATCTAACCACACCCTCATTGCAGGTAGCATACACATCTCTGCCATTTTTATTGGTGATATAATTTGTCTGCTACTGAAACCCGTCACATATGGGAAAGTGTCCTGGCTAGCTGGCTCATATCAAGAGGAGGATAGAGATATGCGAGCCGACACTTTACCAGCAGTAAGAAAGTTATTGCAGGTACAATGATAGAGATCAAGCTCCAGCTGATCTACGGATATGTAAGTCATAATAAAACACTGTCTGAAGAAATTAATTTGTGAGGTGGTTTTTTACACAGTGTTGACTACCACATTCAATGGACAATAGTGCCTACTTCTGAGGTCTATTATACAAAGTGCATTACACCACATGCGGAAGCTTTGAGAAAGTTTGACATACAGGAAAAAACAAATACATGATGGCTCTTTCTTCCCCTACCCTATATAAAGTTTGTCTGATGGCTGCTACTGAATTCTACCTTCTGATATTTCCAGCTCTTGCTTTGAAGACACCCCCAGTGACTTGAGGGAAACGAATGCTTTCTTTCCTTATTTCATATGCCTGCTGCCAATTAAATCAAATTTATGGAATTTACTCTGGTTGGTAATTATCCTGGGAAATTTATCTTGGGCTGTTTAAGAAGCTCCTTCACCCTCCTCTCCTTCCCCACACCCAACTTTGCTAGCTGTGGGGCAGAATTATGACTGCAAAATCTCAATTGCAAGGGAAAGAGCTATTGCATTATTTATTTCTTTGTGTTTGTGTTTATCAAGACAGGTAAGGGAGTTCAGGCTATTCAAATCTCTTATTAGAAAGGAGAGAAGTGGCAAAGATTTGTTTTCTCAGGCTGCTGCAACTTTACTATCACCAAGTTCAAGATGAAGTTAATTATATTTCTAAGCCCTGAGTGATTACTACAAGGCCACATGCCTTGTTAATTTATTCTTTTGTTTATTCATTCCTTCTTTTTCTCTAATATTTAAGAGAGTGGTCACACACAGAAACTCTAGAGGAGGATGGAGTGGCTTCAAAAACTCTCTGTGGTCACCTGATACTCCTATGAGGTCAAAATGAGACAGAGATGTAAAGATTTAGAGAATTCAAGGATAAATGAATTTTTTTCTGTGCTTTCTATGGGTTTCCACTGGGATTTTCTCTGTGATAGGGATCTAAAAAGGAGAAAGACATAGACTATGCCTAGGGGAGGACATCATCATGGGACAGGCATAGCAAACTGAGACAGGCGAAGTAAGGACAGAGGGCTGTGCAGCCAAATAGAATCCAGTCAACCTCGTACAGGGTGAGAAGTCAAGAGAAGCATCCTGAAGGAGATGATAGCACTCTGAGTTTATTGTATCTTCTATGTGTCCTGACCTCTACAAATAATGATTCCAAAAGACCTTAGAGATTCAAGTCATCCTTCATGTCCAGAAAGAACAAGGGAGGTTCAGAAGACCCAGATGGAAAGACAATTAATGCATATTTATTAGGGATACTAGAATGAGTTACATATTTTCATGGAGAGTCATTTTTCCCAGAGTCACAACTAACCAAGTAAAAAGTAGGGTTCAAATTCGGATTTCCCAACTGCTGACCAGGCTTTGTCAGTCCTCCACCCTGGAACACTTGCAAGGAAAATAGAACCAGCTTGGGGTTTGCTAAAGAAAAAAGGGTCAGATCTGTTCATGCAGTCTCTCTTCCCTGTATTTCTGAAATACTATACAACATAATCAGTATTTGAATCAAATTCTAAAATCAGAGTCAGAATTAAATCCCATTGAGTGTCCTATTCCAAAAGCATATTTATGTTATTCAGCTTTTCATAGCTACATCACTGTGACAAAATACCTGAGGAAAAAACACTTAAAATTGTAGAAAGCCTCACAGTTTCAGAGGTTTTAGTCCATGGTACTGTGGCTCCAATGTTTCTAGGCCCAATAGGAGGGAGAGCATTGTGTAGATGGGAGCATGGGGGGCAGGAGGCTGATCACTTCATGGCTGCCAAAAGAGGGGAGAAGGTGGAGAAAGAGACAGACAGACAGAGACAGAGACAGTGATAGAAAGAGACAGAGACAGGGACAGAGACAGAGACAGAGAATTGGGATAAGATATAGTAGTCCCCCAGGGCAATCTCCCATGACCCACTTTCTTCAACTGGGCCCCACCTTCTAAGTTGCCATCAATTTCCAATAATGCCATCATATTATTGTCCACTAATGCAGCAATGGACTAATCCACTGATAAAGTTAGAGCCCTCATGGCCCAATCACTTTCTGAAAGCCTATGATCTGGCAAGCAAAGCACACACCCTTGGAGGGTATTTCATATCCAAACCACAACAGCATCCTACTTTAGGGACAGTATTGTGTGGTGAAAATTTCTCACAACTCTAAGAAACTATAAACTTCATTTTCTCTGCCTCTAAACTCAGATCAAAAATATGAACTACCTCCACCTGTTTATTCTACTTAAATCTCCAAAAGATGGATGATGTTCACCCACCTGGTGAAGGTAAATCTACTTTATCCATTCTACTAGTGCTATGCCTATCTATTTTAGACCCATCTATAAATTACATTTTACCAGCAACAGGGACATAAAATCAATTATCACATATAGAATCCTGGATAACTCAGCAGCCTAAATTCCTGCCTGGCAAGCATGAGGTCCTGAGTTCAATCCTTATACCACAAGCTATGCTGGCCCTGGCACCAGGCATGGTAGTGCCAACCTGTAATCCCAGCACTAGGGAGGCAGAGACAGGAAGATCACTACACATCCAAACTACATAGTGAGACCCTGTATCAAAACATAAATAAATAAGTAAATAAATGTTTAAGTCTATTTCTGCTCTCTACCTTTAATAAACTGATTGCCATGTAACTATCAGACTCATTTCTTCTAGCCCTTAAGGAATCTTTGGAGGGCCTTTAAAGGACTTCTATAAGCAGCAGCAGAATGTCTTATACAGCAGAAAGTTATTTTCAGGAAAAATTTAAACACCCTCTGAAAATGAGTGAAATAAGATACAGGGTTGAGATTTTCCCTGTTTACGAATTTGTGACATTACTTAAAAAAATCATTTGACCTCAAATTCTAGATACTCCCTGGAAGATCAAGTCAATGAACAATTTCTCTCATGGCTCTTTAAAGCTGTATGATATTGAAAACAACTTTAACAAAAATCAGGTCTAGGTACAGAACAGACTGGAGTGAAACAGAGCAGAAATCAATTGATTTCTGAAATCCAGCTGTTTTTTCCCCATGAAGAGAGCATTAGCACAGAGCCACCCCTCCCCTGACTTTTTCTCAAGGCATTTGAGATCCTTGATCCTGGAACTCACACTCAGAAGTGTTTGTGAGATACAAGCAGAGGAAACTACTGTAAGAGTAGGAGTGATGGGTAAATCTGGTCTGACACCTCAGATTATGGGTTGAGTAGCTGAAAGGATTCAACTCTCCAGAGCCCACCTGGGTTCCTCAGACATAGGGATCAGCACTAGAAAGCTTTAGAGAAGTCCCCCTGTCTTTGTTGTCCCTCTGCCTCTCTCCCTAGCTCCAAGGCAGCTGCCCTGGATCCTTAGGAGTAGGAGGTCAGGAGTAGCAGAGGCCTGACATCCTCCTCACTTCCCTGGCTCTGTGGAGAAGACTGAGGATATGCGTGTGCAAAGGATCAACATCACTGGAATGTGGGCAATGCTGAAGGATAGCTTAGGCCCAGCTCTTTCATTTTCTACTACAAACAAAATCAAAATAGCACAAAAGTGAGCAAATGTTAGAATATTAGAACAATATCATAAAGATTAAACTTACACCCAGATATATAAAATTTAGTGTCAAAGTCCTCCATCCTTTTTGTTCTCCAGAAGTAACTGTTAAAAAGAGTATGCCATGCAGCATTTTACTTTTTATGATACATTTGACTACATGTCTATACTCAGGGTTTAGGAATAATTTTACTTAGATAAGTTGGACTGTGCTCTGTGTACAGCTCTGTCATTTGCTTTTGTTATTTGATACTATGTCTTTCTACATTTTCTCATATGTGCATGTCAGAGCATAGAGTGCCCTTCATATCTCTACTTGCTACAATAGTTTCATAGATAATTAGATTTTTTCCAATTCTTCACCTTGAGGAGCAATGAGGCAGTGACTACTACTAGTGCATGTATCTAGCCCAAGTGCTTGAGTATTTGGGTGGGACAAACTGATCACTAGAAAGGGTATTGCTAAAACAATTTTCCATTTTGGAAAACTGAGGCCCTGATGAGGGAAAAATTCCTTAATGGTACATAAAATATTCATAGAACTGGACAGAGAAGTCCAGGACCCCAGGGTCCTGTGATCTCCTCCCACCTGGGTCCATACATTTGGACATGGCCAACCTACTCTGAAAGGCCACCATTATATTTCCAGCTCTGCTGAGCAGACCCGCCTAGAAGCTCAGAGGCAAGGGAGACTGTGAGAACCAACACCTCGAGCCCAGTGATAGAGCAGACAGAAGGGACATAGTGCAGGACAACAAAAGGCACCCTGGCCATAGAATTCATAGTCTTCAACTCTAACCCTGGCTCCTGTGCCCTTCAGCTTTGTAATTTCCTATGGCTGAAATGTATTTCCTCCGTGGTAAAATGGACTTAATAATATCTACCTTACCAGTTTATTATGAGGGCTAAATAAACAAAACACCTGACATTCATGATCATAATCAGCATTGCTTGAGCACTTACCACATGCCAAGGCCTCTGCTAAGTACTCTTCCTGAATCATATAATTTAGCCCTTGCAACAATTCTATGGAGTAGCTCTCATTTTCATTTATTTTACAGATAAGAAAATTCAGGAAGGACAGTGTGTAAGTCCTTCCCCAAAGTCACCTAGCTAGTAAACAGCAGGCCTGGGAGCTGAGTCCAGGCAATTTGGCTCTAAAGCTCAAAGTCTAGCAATACAGACTGTGTTCCAAGTCTGTGAGTGGCCTGTCACGAACATGAAGTCCCCAGCCAGGGCAGCACATAACCCTCGAAGTACAAGGCCCCAGGGTTGAGACCAAGCCAAACAAACCCAGCTGGGATGTGCTAGACCCTAGCAAATGCTAAATTCTGAAGCTCACTCCATGACGCTCTGCTGCCAGGTTGCACCAGCATGTGGCTTTTACCACCACTATTCCACATCATAATTAACCAGCCCCTCAGAGAGCTGCCAGTACCTGGGGCCAGCACAGTCCTAATGGAAGCATGCTGGCCATAATTGCCATAATCCATCACCTCAGCCCACAGAAAGGAACAGAGATTTAAACAAGTTGCTTCTCTGTGAAAACTAGAGCTCATGACACAGCCTGCTTGTCAGGAGTCCAAACAGGCAATGTAGACCAAAAAGCCATACACACTTTCTGGCCACAAAAGAAAGGGAGAAAGAAGAAGGGGGAAGAGGAGAAGTGGTAAGAGGAGGAGGAGGAGACAGAAAGATAGACATCTTGTGCAAAATGACAAGATTTAAGGCCTCCTCCATCTATACTGCAAAAACACTCAAGAATCTGTGATTTTATCAAGCAACCATTCAAAAAGCATGCCAGGAGCAGGGAAAATAGATCAGCGGCATAAGTGCCTGCCTGGCAAGTACACTGT
>PVKA01024695.1:0-33899 GCA_004027165.1 Ctenomys sociabilis | reverse complement strand
GATAACCCACTACTATTATGGACTAATGGTCTATATTGGATCATTTTGATGAATTCAATCACCGACCATATTTAAATGGCAAAGGAATATCCATCCCTCACTTAGCATATCTTGATCATTTTATTTTTTTCATAATAAGGTATTTTATTTGGAAATACATAGATATTACCCGATAGTATTATAGATATGTTCCAAAAACATGGTGAATAATTTAAAAATAAAAATATTACATTACATACATTGTTATTATCATCCTTTTATCTTGATCATTTCAAATTCCATTCCCTCACTGTCGCATTCCTCACTACCTCCAACCTGTTTCTCACCTTCCAAAGTGCTTTTTCTTTAGGAAACACCTTCTTTAAAAAAAAAAAAAAAAAAAGACTTTCTCGTCCTTAGTGCAATGAAAATACTGGGAAGTGTGGAAAAGAGCTGTGAAAGTAACAGGGGCCGCGGAGATGGCTCAGTAGAACAAATGCTTGCCTGGCATGTGAAAGTAACAAAGGATAAAACATTATTCTCGCATAAGAGCAGTAGCAATCTGAGTCTCATTTCCTGGGAATAGACTTGGAAACTCAGGAAAACCCTGCAGGACTGGGCAGGTAATGTAAAGAGCAAGGAAGACCAATCTCATAAGGTTTCCCAGGCCCTCTCTAGCCTGGATTTGCAGGCTGGATATGTGGAGGACAAACGGCAGGCTCCGGGAGTTCTCCACCTGTGTGTCCCACTTATTTCCCTGAAGAGCATGGTCTCTGGGGGCATCCATATACCTAGATGTGTCTCAGACTTATCCTTTCTATGGCAGAGTAATACCCTGTTGCATATAAAACTCATACCTTCTTTATCCATTCATCAGTTGAAGATTTGGGCTGTTTCCAAGGTTTAGCTATTACAAACTCTGCTGCTATAAACCTGGGTACAAAGATATCACAGTGGTGCTATGTTTTAACTCTTTTGAGAAGATATCAAGAAGGAAATAGCAGGGTCAAATGGAATCTCTAGTTTTAGTCTCCTGAGGAATCTCCACGCTGATTTCCTCGGTGGTTGCACCAGTCTACACTCCCACCAATCGTGGAGAAAGATTGCTTCATTCACACAACCCCTCCACCATTTGCTACTGGGTGGTTTCTTGATAACAGCCATTCTTCCTGGAGTGAGACAGAGTCTCAGTATTGTTTTAATTTAATTGCATTTCTTGAAATGCCAGGGATGTTAAACATTTTGTCATGCATTTAATTGTCATTTCTACTTCTCCATCTGAGAAGTGTTGGTTATTTCAGATGTGTATTTATGATTGGATCTTTAAATTGGGGATTCTGATTTTTTTAATGTTCTTTATATATTCTGGATACAAGTCCTTTGAGGAATGTTGGAAAACATTTTTCCCATTATGGGCTCTCTCTTCACTGTGTTGTTGATTTCTTTTGCTGTGCAAATGCTTTTTAATAAAATGAGATCCCATTTCTTGATTCTTTGTAATGTTTCCTGTGAAATCAGGGTTTTATTTATAAATTTTTGCTTATACCTATGTCTTCAAGACTTCTGCCTATTGCACTTTTCAGAAGAGTTAGTATTTCTGTTTTAATATTTAGACCTATGATCCATTTTGATTTTAGTTTAGTGCATGGTAAAAAACAGAAGTCTAGTTTTAGTCTTTGGCATGTGAAGAGCCAGTTTTTCCAGCACCATGTATTAAAGAGGTTATTTTTAGGGGCAGTAGAGATGGCTCAGTGGAATAAGCACTCTCTGGCAAGTGCAAGGGCCTGAGTTCAATCCCCAGTTCCACCAATATTAAAAAAATAGATAGATAGATGATAGATAGATAGATAGATAGATAGATAGATAGATAGATAGATAGATGATAGATAGACAGATAAATTTGTTTAAATCTATCTTGTTACATTTTTTGTTATATAGGTCTTGCTTTATCTTGGTCTTAACCATCCAGCAGAAAAGTGTAGAAACGAGATATGAAAAGTGAAACCATGTTAATATGCTGAGCTGTAAAAGGCTCAAGTCAACAGCTTCAGACATTGCCAGTCTTGCAGATAACCCACTACTATTGTAGACTACTGGACTATATTGGAATATTTTGCTAAATTCATGCACCTACAGTATTTGGATGGCAATGGAAAACCCATCTCTAAACAAAGAAAGGAGATATAAATGGAGGACCATTTTGTATCTGTATATACAAAATAGGATAGATATACAGCTACTTTCTCTTAATTCAATGAGAAGAAAGATTTATACTTATGGTATTTGGACAGGATATCATGTCTGCATCTTGTGCTATGAATGATTGCTACAAAGACAATAATATGCCATGAATTAATCATTATAACTCTCCTACCAGCCAGTTTTGAAACTGTCTTATTGCAATTTTTCTCAATAAAATTAATTTTAAAAATAAAATAAAATAAAGAGGTTATTTTTCTTCCAAGGAAGATGTTTGGCCTCTTCACAGAAGATAAGGTTGCTGAGTATCTTAAGAGTGGTTTCTGCATCTTCTTTTTTTTTAATTTATTTTTTATTTTATTGAAGTACAAATATCAATGAGACAGCTTTAAGACACCTTAACAAGACAGATTCAATATATTAATACACTGCAAACTGTTTTCATAATGGGTTTCTGCATCTTCTGATCAGTTTCACTAATCTTCAGGTCAATTTTTTGCCAGGGCCATGCTGATTTTATCACAGGAGGTTTATAGTATAATTTCAAGTCAGGGGTTATCATGAACCCTACCTTGCCTTTGTTGCCCAGAATTGCTTTTGCTATTCTATATATCTTTTGGTTCAAAGTGAATTTTAGAATTCTCTAATTCTGTGAGGTGTGCAGTTAGTGTTTTTATAAGGACTGCATTAAATCTGAACAACAATTTTGAGAGGGTTTTCACTGTGTTGGTTCATCCTATCCAAGAACAAGGAAAATCTCTCCATTTTCTGACACCCTCTTCAATCTCTTTTTTCAGAATATTGTAGTTTTCACTGTAAAGCTTTTGCCTTCTTCACTGGATTGATTCCTAAGTGTTTCTTTTTTTCATGATATTGTGAAGTATATGGTTTCCCTAATTTCTCTTTCAGTGAGTTTGTTATTTGTGTACAGGAATAGTGAATATCTGTGTTTTGTTCCAAATTTTAGAGTGAAAAGCTTCCTGTTTTGGCCATTTAGTATGATGTTGGCTGTTGGCTTGTCATAGTTGACTTTTAAAAGATTGACATAAAGACCACTTACTCTAATTTTCTATGGGATTTTTATCATGACTAGATGTTGGACTTTGTTAAATGCTTTTTCTGTATTTGTTGAGATGATTATCGTCAAGCTTCCAGAAAAAAGCAGAGCAACACAAGCCCAAAATTTGTATGTGGACAGAAATTATAAAGATCAGATCAGATATTAATGTCATTGAGACTAAGAAGGTAATACAAAGAATCTATGAACTGAACTGTAGTTCTTTGAAGGGTTAAATAAAATTGACAAAGCCTTAGCCAATCTTATCCAAAAAAAGGAAAGAAAAGACTTAAATTCATGCAATTAAGAATGAAAAAGGTGAAATCACAACAGGTCCACAGAAATCTCAAAGATCATCAATGCCTACTTTGAGAACCTATATTCTAATAAGATGGAAAACAAAATAAATAGACAAATTTCTATATACATATAAATTATCAAAGATAAACAGAATAAAAATTATTTAAAGTGAAAACATTTAGAAATAAAAAATGATAAATAAATATATTTAGAATGAAAATCCTAAGTAACCGAATATCAGTTAATAAAATTAAGATATAATTAAAAATATACCAACAAAAGAAAAGCCCAGGTCCTGAACAACTGTGAATTCTACAAGAAATTTAGAGATCTAATGCTACTATTCCTCAAATTATTTTATGAAATTGAAAGGGAAGCAGTACTCCCAAACTCATTCCCGGAAGCAAGCAATCCCATGATGCCAAAACTAGAGAATAATCCAACCAAAAAAGAGAATCACAGGCCAATCTCTCTAATGAACATAGCAGTAAAAATGGTCAGTGAGGTAAAGGCGAACAATGAAGTAATCATCAAGAAGATTATACACCACAACCAACTAGGAATCATCTCAGGGATGCAGGAATGGTATGCAAATCAGTGAATGTAACACACCACATTAACAGAACCAATGATAAAATCCAAATGGACAAGTCTTTAACCCAAAGAAATATATAATTATCGAAGATTTTTTAGCTCACTCATAGAGATATTTGTGCAAAAGTGAATTTTGGGTGCTCTTTATATAATTTCTTGGAAATAAATTATGTTCTATGTATACAAACAGTCCAGCCATAGAAAAAGAAAACAGAACCTACAAAACAATCACAATATTGTGGTGAGCATGGTAGCAGAATTTCAAGAGGAAAAGGAGTTGGAGTTGGTCCAGTTTTTATTTGTTTGTTGTTGTTATTTTTAAAGAAACTTTCTTAGGTTAGAAACCAAATCTTCTTCCTTCTTCTACAACAATTCCATGCAGTAAATACTACAGAAATACATACTGAACCCATGAATATTAGTCTTTCTTCTTCCTTTCCTTGTTTCATCTTCCCAGATCACCTCATGCACACGTCCTGCTCTGTGGTTGCACCTATAGGGAACAGTTGTAAATACAATGCTGAAGGCAGCAAATGCCAGTACAGATGGGTGGCTGTGCCTCTCTGTCTCTTCCCAACCCTCACCAACACTGTGCTCCCTGACATACATTTCACAGAGAATGTGAGAAGTGCACCGTGCAACAACTGTTCATATTCCTCTATATTAGTACCGTGACCTATTTATCAATAGTGAAAGGACAGGTCCAAATTCTGGCTAGCAGCCTAATCTGACTTAATACAAGCATAGAACAATACTAGCAGCAGCAAAATATTATTCTGCTTTTCATATTCATTGTCTTGGCGTTAACATGATGAAATGTAGCATTGCTATCAGCATAATACAATTAACAGTGAAAGAAACTCAACATGCAAAGAAAAATGAAAATACCAAATAACAGCCAAAACAAAATTATATCTCCTCTTTTCCTTTCATGTGCCCTCTGTGTGAGCAGGACAGCATATGGCCTTGTTATTTACATACTATAATAAAAATAAAATTGGTTGTCAGTGTGCCTAGGTGGCGGCTTTAAAAATAACTAAATAAAATCATATTTCTCTGGGACCCATAAAAGACCCATTACACAGGACTCAGTTTTCATTTCTCTAAGTCAGAAGCTGTTCTAAATTCAGCTAACCAAGAGCAAAACACCTAAGTAACTCTCAGAAGTAGCAGGCACAAACATTACATCTCTGTTGAAATCTGAAACTTTATCTAAAGACTTAAATCACTTTTAAGACAGAGTTTATTAAAATTCTAAACCCATCTTGTGGAACCTTGGATGCGTTACTCCTAGCAACATGTTTGTGTCTGATATTACTCTTATAAATAAAAACACAATCATTTTAGGGATTAATAGAAAACAAACATCTGCATGCAACGTTTCCCTCATTAGATATTACCACGTTAGCATATTTTCCCATTTCTGATTTTACAATGTAATAAAGTGAGCTGATTTTTACCCGTAAGTTTTTCTAAAATGTATATTGCCAATAATGCAAATACTTTAATTGCATATTAAAAGAATCTCATTTTCCTCTAAAAATTGCTGTAACAATTAACCCCAAAGAGATTTTCATAACACATACAAGAAACTACAAGACTGTATCAAACTGGGATGTAGTTACTACTTATACTAAAGATTACTTTAAGTATTACTTTAAAGTTAAAAGTTATCTTTTTTGAAATCTCAGGTAATATTACTGGGTCATTAGGATATTACTTGGCCTCTTCTTATATTAATGCCAAAATGAGCCAGTTAGACAAATCAATTAGCAAAAGAAAAAACTGTACATTAATAAACTGACTTACCAACTAACCAACCTATATTCAGAAAACAATCCACTCTTTAGTTACAATCTTACAAAGGGGGGAGGGGATGTGAGTATAAATTGCTACATTTCTGGAAGTCTAACTGATATACCAGGACCAGTAATTCCACTTTTAAGAATCGATGTAAGGAAATAATCACAAAGGCAAATAAAGATTTTGTGTATAAAGACATGCACTTTGACATTATTTATTAGAACAGAGGGGGGGAAGGCCCAAACACCAGAAAGGATTTAGTTTCATTAAAAAAAAAAAGAAGAGCACTATGCTATAATCTAAATCACAAGTAGAAGGGGCCAGGGAGATGGCTCAGTGAAATAAGCCATTGTTTGCCCTGGCAAGTGCAAAGGCCTGAGTTCAATCCCTGGTTCCACCAAAAAAAAAAAAAAAAAGAAAGAAAAAGAAAATCAAAAGTAGAATGTACCAACCTAATGAAATTCTCAGCACAATTTTATACCAAACACACCAAAATATCTAGTGATTATCTTTGGTTACAGGGGGTAAAGTTTAGGATCTAATACTACAATTCAAGAATATTTACATTTTCTGCATTGAACTATCAGAAACAAAGTTCTGTGCGAGGAGCCATTTCGCTGAGCAGTGGTCATGAAGCATTTCCCACGGACAGTGACAAAAGGACAGTCATAAGAAAGCACCTGCCATCAGCTGGCTCCTGCTGAGGACCAGGGACAGTGAGGCTGCTAATATCTACCAACAAACTGTCGAGTTTTATGTTAGCAAAACATCATCTAATGATGCATTTGCTTAACAAATAGCTGCAATCTCATTAGGGACAGTTGGCACAGCAAAACTACTGGAGAAGGAAAAGAAACCAGCGCTTGCTTAGCATGGAACAATGCATGGGCTACTTCATTTACTCCTTGTGACACTGTAAAAGAGGTCTTGCTATTCTTATTTCTCAGAAGATGAAACCAGCTCAGAGAGGCTAGATAACTCATCTAGATAACAATACTGAGTCTGAACACTACCTTCATATACTCAGGCCCAAATGACATCCATGAATTGAAAATGGAACTAATAACTACAGTGATGGGATGGATCAGCTGACATAACATAAAGGGTTTGAGCATATTCCGATATTAAAGCAATAAATAAGTAATTTTAAAAGGCAATCACTAATTTATTGACCATTAATTTTTAACAGATTCCTCATAATGAAATCAAGAGGAAGCTAGATAAGTGTTCTAACTAATGTTTAATATGAGAGTCCCTGATTTTTACTTTTCTCAGAAATACCAGACGTTCAATAAATGCTGTTATTCAACCAAATTAGCCCAACATAGGCTGTTGAAAATAAAAGCAGAAACCAATGAGTACTTCCTTGTCATCCTCCAAAACCTACCAGAACATACTCTCTCACACAATTATGACCACAGTATTTGCAAAAACACTAAATTTTAATCAATGCAGAATACAAAATCTTTTAAAAATTTCATAGTGGTGCTGAAAACATCTCAATGTCATCAAAAATACTTGTCTAAATTCTTCACTTACTCACTATTGTATTCTCAGAAGCAAGCCCAACACCTAGGACAAAGACTCGCTTATGTCAAAGTGACGTCATATCCTTCACCTTTTGTGCCAAAATTACTTTTTTAGATTATCTTAGTGCATTCTGGCTATTGTAACAAAATACCATTCACTGGATGATTTATAAAGAGCAGTAAGTGTTTCTCAGAGTTTTTGGAGCTTGGAAAAGCCAAGATTGAGATTGCAGGGGGTATAGGGGCTTCATGATTTATGGAGACCCTCTTCTCACTGTGTCTTCTCATGCTAGCTGGGGTAAAGCAGCTCCCTAGGGTCGTTCTATAAGGTCTTCATCTTATTCACAGGGGCTACACTCAATTGACTTCGTCCATCTCTTAGGTGTCAAATTCCAATATGTTGAGCATTAGGTTTCAACATGGGAATTTGTAGAACAAGAAATCAATCAGTCTATAGCAAAGATAACTCCCATCTTGAAAATGCATGCCTATCTTGATTTTATTTGAGAGAAGACAAATGTTTCCTCATGTCATCCATCTCAAACATACACAACACAATTTATTTAAATTTTTTAATCTTTTAAAGGGGCTGGGGAGATAGCTCAATAAAATAAGCGCTTGCCTGGCAAGTGAAAGGGCCTGAGTTCAATCCTCAGTTCCGCCAAAAAAAAAAAAGAATTTATTTTAAGAAAATACATACAGAGCCAACCAAATAGATCAGCAGATTAAAGCACCTGCAAGCAGGCACAGGGGCTGGGGGTTCAGTCCCCAGGCCTGCTGTGCCAGCCCCACTCCAGGGTATGCTGAGACAGCAATTGAGACTGGGTGTGGTGGCATGCATCTGCAGTCCTAGCTCTTGGGAAGCTGTAAACAGGCAGATCACTATGAGTCCAATACAGTAGTGAGCCCCTGAACACCGTGTAGACCCTTCCCTGAAAAAAAAAAAAAAAAAAAAAAAAAAAAAAAAAAGAAAATACATACAATCAAAATTTTGGAAGATGTAATTAACTTATATATGCATACAAAAATAAAGATAACTTCCATCTGAGACTTAAAGCATTATATGACACGAAAAATATCAAAAAGCAAGACCCAGACAAAAGATGGAGGCTGCATCTTTAAACACAAGCAAAGAGCTAAGGCAACACTAGCAATAGTTCAGAAGAGGCAGGCATCGACTCTGGAAGAGAGAGGATTTTTTCTGTCCTCTTCCCACCGTTTTTTTAACCTGTTTGTTGCTTGACTTTATTGTTGACCACAATCATCAGATTATTACAATTCTTCTTTTAATTGAAGTGGCACAAAGGCAGCCACTGGTAGACGGACGGTGGATACACTTCAGAAAGGCACACTAATGCTATCACTAAGCGACGTATACCAATAGCAAGATGAGCAAGTGTCTCACCAGATAATTCCCTTTGGAATCCAGGGTTTAGCTTATTAAATATTACTTTCATTAATCTCTGTAATCCTCACTTGCTGTAACTCAGAAAAGAAGTTGCTAAACCTCACATGATAAAAAAAAAGCTACATTTCACATTAATCTCCCCTTTCCATATCACTTAATTCTCCTCTTTTAATTGTGAGCACACTTATTTTGTAGGTGAACGCCATACAGCTCTGCCCCACCACGCTCGCAGCATGTGCCTCACTCCAACTGTAACTAAAATGCTATAATTCCACATCATTACATTAAGCCATAGCCAAGTTTCAGATTTTACACTGTCTGATTACTAGGATCACATTAGCTCACTGCTAGTGGTTTAGTCACTGTATCAACTATTGGTACTAAATCTTTGGATGCAATGAAAGTTAACAATGCTATTTTTATGTTGTGCCAAAAAAATCGTTCAGTCTGTTTTCCCTTTTTGATTACAGTTCATTTAAGGGAAAAATGTTGCTGCATGCTTTGACAATGTTTTATGTGTGTTCGGCTGATAGAACACACAAAACGTTTGAATAGGCCCATTTATTTGAGCAGACGTATTAAATAATACTTTAAATGTGAACATGCATGTCATAAATTTTGTAGTCTCTTTAAAGTAGGATAAATCTGGTATTTAAAGTAGTCTTTGTTCAAAGCCACTTTTTTTTCTAACAGTCATAAAGGGATTCTGATTTCTGCAGCATGAACAATGCCAGCATCATCATTTTAATGTTATCCATATGGGCTTCTAATAATAGATAAGAGTCTACATTTGTATTATATGTCTCAGAGACATTTAAAATCTAGATAAGGAAAGGCTGATTTCATTGGCCCCATAGTTAAAGGAAAGCAGACCCTAATTAAAAGAATTCTGTTCTGAATTAACTAGTTTGACATGTGCTAATTGACAGTTCCTGTGAAATGGTTCTAATTAAAGTCAATATGTCTTTTTCAATTAAAAGGAAATTAAGAATATACTAATATACATTAGCAACTTAATCTGCCTTCCATATCCCATACATCAGCTGCTTTCCCCTAACAGTACTGGAGAACCACCTGATACGAGTCATCTACTGCTTGCTTCTGGTATCTCCCTACTGCTTCACGAGAGCCCGGCGGTCTTCGATATCCCCTCGAGGAAGAAGATAACCTGTGCATGGTTTGATTTTCAGAGATCCTCCCTCATAATTCATTAAACATAAAGCCACCTTTTTGAATTTAAAAACTGGACATATTTCTTCTAACAAGAATCTTTGGTAACTGAAAACAAAGACAAATGTTCTCAATTAGTTGGTCTTTTTACTATAGACCTTAGACGTCACTGCATTCTGCTGGGAACAAGCCTGGACTATGTTTTCATCCTTTGGCTTGTTTCAAAGAAAAGCTTGATTTGAGCAATGTACAACTAAAACATCCTTCCAATCATGTTCTGTTTCCCAACTGAAACGTTGGGGACTTCTCAGGTGGGAATATTTTCCATTGTACACCACAGGAAAATAGAAAATAAGATTACTTCAGTGCCAACACTGATAGAAGGCCCATCATCTTCATTCAGTGAAAATGTAGCATTAGAGCAGTTTATATCAATATAATTAAATATTCAAATATGCATTACCAATGCTATGATGGTAGCAATTTTCATGCTAGAGAAAGTAATAGTAAACTGAAGCATCAGTACTAATGCAGTAGACAGCATAACATCACATGGAAAACTATATAAAAGATTAAAACTATTTTTATTTAGTAGATGATTATAATTTAGATACTTTAATTATACTGAAAATATTTATAAAGAAAGATTTTATGCACCATTATAGGCTTGGGTGTGATATATCCAGTATTTTGATAGACATTCTAGTTTAAACTTGTTTTTCCAAAGCTAAAAATTCAACTATTACATGTTCCTCCTTATACATACAGGAAATTATTTTATTGCTCCAAAACTCACCTGTTCATCTTTAATACAGATCAAGAAAAAAGGTAAGCAAGTCATTTGCACTTCTATTAGCTTATTTTTTGAAAAGAAGAAACTTGCTATCACCTGTAGCTTTCTGAGAAAGTCTTTTGAGAGATAGGACAGCAGCCTGCTAGTCAGCCAAGCCTAGATTTCTCATTGAGAGAAATTTTCCCAACTGTACTCAATTATTCTTTTCTGAGTAGTTACCAAAAACTTTAATGAAAATCATCTAAGTGGAAATCTAAAAGCAGCTGAAGTCTAGCAATTTTGCAGATTCAATAAAAGCATATTAATCCACTTTCAATAAATCACCTCCTTTTAATTATAAACATGATCAATTTCAGCCATCACAATGGAGTGTTATTTACCACTATGCGGTGCCCCTCACTTGAGTTCCAGCCGTAGGATCTTGCTCCTCGAGCTGGCATAGGCTGAAAACGCTGCAGTAACAGCCTGTACTCAGCTTTTTGAAATGGGAAGGGAGCCAATGCAGCAACTTCTCTGCCCAATTAAAGTGCATTGTCTACAGCAGGCCTACACAACATAAGGCCTGCAGACTGCACACAGCCATGAAGCAATTGTTCATGACCCACCCACAGCTCTGGGAAGGGGAAGCAAGTAGAAAGACAGACAGTAGGCACCTGTGTCAGTGACGGGCGATGAGGCTCTTCAACAGACTCTACCTTTTTGGCTCCACATGTTACAATGGCACTACCACACATCTAAAATCAGGATGGTGACCAACACGAGCTGTCAGTTCTTCTAATAAAAGCACTCACTACTGCAAGGCTGCACTAGAATAAAAACTTCCTGAAGGGCAGCAACAATATTAATCTAACTTTAGGAAGGCCCTGTAGCATTCATGTGAAGATTTATAATCTTTGAGCAGTTAAGTAATATTTTTTAATGGTCCTCATGGCTCATGTTTTCTCAGAAGAACTTACATGCTTTGATCTCTTGATCTTGCTCATTTTAGTCAGTTGCCACGAAGTGCTTGCATAACATTGCTCAAATAGGAGAATGTCTAAGAATGAACACAGAGGCAGAGTGGTATTGTGGGAAAAGGTAAAGTAGAAAACTTTAGGATCAGTTTTCTCTCCACCAGTACAAATAGCGAGTTGGTAAGAACCATTAGGACCAACCATTTCAGATCTTTAGAATCAGTGCAATGTCCAGAGGTGTGCTTTATGGAAGAAGAGACGTCAATTTTGGTGAATTTCAATGTTGTACATAGCACCTGGTATCCCTAAGCTATAGCAGTGTGGTCATGAGACAACACCTGTCTTGCAATGTATAACTCAGTGTGAGTGTGGACTACAGAGACTCTCTTCTTAAACTTCTTCATTCAATCCTGATGGGTAAAAACAAACTCTCTGCCATCAATTAGAGGAAGTTAAAGAAACATAATGTAATTCATTTTTCTCTGTCCCTATTGATCCTCAAATTTAAAAAATCTCTGTTAGTTCACTAGCTGACCATGGAGGTACAGAACATACATTTAGGACACCATGTATATGCTCTGCAAAATAATTTTGAACAGGCACTAAGTAAATGAAAATCTGAATTCTTTATCAAGCAACAACCGCCCTTGATGTAGGAAACAGAACCTGACACCCAGGGTTACCATATTCCAATACTGAAAATGTGCACTGCTCAGGTCTGGGGAGATAGCTCAGCAGTCTAAGCTTCTGCCTGGCAAGCACAAGGACCTGAATTCAATCCCTGGAACCCCAGGTGTGTTGTGCTGGCCTGAAACCCAGCATGATGGCACATGCCTGTAATTCCAGCACTAGGTAGGCTGAAATAGGAGGATCACTACAAGTCTGAACTGCACAGGCCTATACAAAAGAAAGAAAGAAAGAAAGAAAGAAAGAAAGAAAGAAAGAAAGAAAGAAAGAAAGAAAGAAAGAAAGAAAGAAAGAAAGAAAGAAAGAGAAAAAAGTCCAGTTCTCATAAAAATATGATTTATACAAAATGGGAAAATGTGATCCATTCACATGGAAAATAACTGACAGACACCAGTCCTGAGGAATGAATGGAATTACATTAAAACTAAAAGCTTTAAATTAACTGTCAAAGTTTGATTCAAAGAGCTGAGGTAAATCATGAATAAATAACTAAAATAAACTAGACAAATTACACATGAGCAAATTAGGAATATCAACAAAAGGTAGAAATTATTATAAAAAAGTAGAAATTCTGAAGCTGAAAGGTATTCCAAAACATATGCAATAGCTCATTAGAACAGACAAGAGGATCGCTAAACTTTTAAAGATCATGATAATTCCTTAATGTAGGGAAGAGACAGAAAATTAGTGAAGAGAAATGCACCAAGCCTACAAGAAATATTAAGCTCACCAACATGGAAATTACAATAGAAGAGGGGTAGAGTTGGGCAGAAAAATAGATTTGAAAAAAATGTTATTGAACAGGCAGATCACTATGAGTCCAACCTAGTACTGAGACCCTGAACACCCTGTAGATCCTTCCCTAAAATATTTATTATTGGAAAGCTTTCCAAATGTGTTGAAAAATGTGAATGTGTCCCTCAGTAACTCAGTCCCCAGACAGGAAAAACTCAAAGAGCTCCACACCCACATATATTACAATCAAACTGCTACAGAAAATCTTGAAAGGCGCAAGAGAGAAGCAAGTCATCACACTGAAGTTGCCCTGGATGAGATTACCAGACAAGCAGGAACCACAGAGGGGGAAGGAAATGGGGTGAACTGTTCAAAACCAAAAAAAGAGGAAAAGTGCCAATCAAGAATTTATCTCCATTAAGACCCAGGACGTATGAGAACCTGTACTGTAACATCATGCAACTCAGTTGCATCCCAAATTTTCTGATCAAGGAGATTATGGAGCCACAGAGGAATGTAATTGATGATCTATAGTGTGCCTAAGGAGAGTCACAAGGAGAGAAAAACTTTCTCTCAGGTTTTCACAGAGAGCAAACTGGTCAAACAATGGCCATGACTCATCCACATGGCTCACACTGACAAAGGATCTACAGAGTGAGGTACAGGGTTACAAGATAAACCCTGAAAGGACTTGACTGACCTCACTGATGTAACAAAAGTTACATTTTTTATTACATGGGTCTTGCTTTATCTTGGTCTTAACCATCCAGCAGAAAAGTATAAAAACGAGGTATATTTAAAAAAAAAAAAAAAAGGCCATAATAATAAAATGAGCTGTAAGTGGCTCTAGTCAACAGTTTCTTTGGATAACCCACTATTATTGTGGACTGGTGGACTGTGTCAGATTGTTTCACTGAATTTAAGCACCTGTAATAATTGAATAACAATAGAATACCCATCTTTGACAGGACTAAACAAAAAAGGTGGGGTATACAAAGGAAGAACAATTTTGTGTCTGCATAAACAGTACAGTTAGGATAAATATGCAGTACTTTTGCATAATTCTATGAGAAGAAAGATTTGCACTAATAGTGTTTGGACAGGATGTCCTGTCTGCTTCTTGTACTATGGATAACCACTAGGAAGATAACAATGAAAAAAGTGTTAGTTATTGAAACTTTACTATAATTCAGCTTTAAAAAAGATGTACAGCTACATTCTCTTAATTCATTGATTAGAGGCATCTGCTCTAATAGTGTTTGTAGACAGAACATTATGTATGCACCTTATACAACAAAAAGCCACTACAAAAACAATATGCAACATATTAATTATTGAATCTGTCCTCCTAATTTGATTTGAAACTGTCTCATTGCTATTTGTTCTTCAATAAAATAAAAAAATAAGTTATAAAAGAATAAAAAATAAAAAAGACATAACAAGGACTACCAGTAAAGCTTGAGTGAGTTCTGTGGATTTGATGACACTATTCTACCAATGATAACTTCCTCATTTTGATATTCGTGTTCTGAACATGAAGGCAAATGTTCCCACTGCCAGGAATTACAAGCTAACGTCATCTGGGCTAATGGGACCTCGTGCTAGTGAGTTAGCCACAAATGACTAGAAATAAAATCTTGACACTCTTTTTGCCATTTTTAAAGCATTAAATTAAATCAAGAGAAAAACTTTAATTGTAAGTGAAAAAATTACCTATCCTTCCAAATTCCTCTGTTTCATTTTTGAAAGTCTATTTTTCTCATTTGCAAAAAAGTAAAAGTCTAGAAAAATGGATATATTTGACAGCATAAAATTAAGATATTTTGTATATCAAAGGATATTTCTAAGAATATGAAAAGAATGAGAGAAAAAAATTGCAAATCATATGTCTGATAAGAGATTAACATCAAGAATCTGTAAAAAAAACCCTCACAACTCAACAAACAGCCTGCTCAAATATTGTAAAAATGAGTAGAGGGATTGAGTAGATAATTATCTAGGGCCAGCCAAATAGCTCAGCGGATTAAAGTGCCCACAAGCAGGCCCAGGGGTCAGGGGTTTGATCCCCGGGCCTGCTGTGCCAGCCCTGCCCCCAGGGCACGCTGAGATGGCAACTGAGACTGGGCGTGGTGGTGCGCGCCTGTAATCCCAGCTCTTGGAAGGCTGTAAACAGGCAGATCACTATGAGTCTGATCTAGTAGTGAGACCCTGAACACCCTGTAAACCCTTCCTTAAAATTAAAAAAAAAAAAATCTCCAAAAAGAAATTCTGACAAGCAAACAAGAAGATGTAAAGCATTATTGGTCATTAAGAAAATGTTTGATAAGATTCCATTTCATATTATAAGGAACAATTATTGCTTAATTTTCTTTTTACTTTTTTTTTGTCAATTTTGCATGCTTATATCTGGTAAGCTGAATGACTAATTTGAAGACAATATGCAATATAGCAAATATTGTTGAATTCTAAAAAAGAAAAACATTTATTTCAAACTTATCAGTGTATCTTTAATCAAAAATGTAAAAAATAATACATGTTAGCAGGGATATATAGAAGTAGGGATTTTCCTTTTTTATGTATTTGGTTGTTGCAGGGTCTCACTACACAGCCCAGTCTCATGGTGATCTTCCTGCTTTCAGCCTCCCCAGCACTGGGACTACAGGCGTGTGCAACACGCCCAGACTCTGGCTGCTTCAGCCCATCCAGGAGCAGAGCTGGCACAACCATGTAGTGCCTGGGATTGAACCACGGTCCCTGCCCTTGCCTAAGCTTGTCCAAGCAGGAGCTTTAGTCTGCTGATCCATTTCACCAGCCCTGAAGTAGGGATTTTCATGCATGGTCAGTGGATACAAAAAATGGTGCAGGCACTCTGAAAAACAGAATGGCTATTCCTAGGAAGGTAAAGATAGCCTTACTGGATGACTCAGACATCCTGCTCCTAGATCTACACACAAGAAACAAAGAGATATTTACACAGAAACTAGTACACAGATGTTTATAGCAGAATCATTCATAATAAAAAGGTAGAAACAGTGCAAATGCCCATTAATGAATAAAGAAATTGGGACAAGGGAGCGTAGCTGCGTGTAACTGTACATGTGCATGCTGAGAACACTATGCTAAGCAAAGGAAAGCAGACAAAAAAAGGTAGCATATTACAAAATATCTTAGTCTATTTTCCCTTACTGCAACAAAATACCTGAGACTGAGTAACATATTTTCAAAGGGGGTTGTTTAGCTAACACTTTTGGAGGTTGAGAGTCCAAGATCAATGAGCCCCATCTGGATAGCCCCCAGGGAGCACCTCAGTGTGGATGGCTTTGCAGCGGGACAACGCTGACAGATCAAGGGGCGAGACAGGAAGCCCTGGAAGCAGGAGGAACAGCTCTTGCTCTTTTATAAACACTTCTTAGTGTGGGAACCAACAAAGGTTCTGTGAAAACTGTATTAACCCCTCCTAAGGGCGGCACTGTGGAAGAGCTAACCACTCCCACTAGCCAGCCGCCTGCGCATGAGCCCTTCAGCAATACACGGCGCACAGAGCGAAGCACACGACGCTTCCTGTACGACATGCAGAATAAGCAAATCTATAATGACAGGAAGTACGTTAATGGTTACCAAAGGATCAAACAAACAAAAATACTTCCTTCTAAACAATAAAAATGCCAAGACGAAATAGGCATTCCCATTTTGAGCACCGGTTGATCTAAAAGATCAGGGGCACACTGAGATGGCAATTGAGACTGGGTGTGGTGGTATGCACCTGTAATCCCAGCACTTGGGAGGCTGAAACCAGGAGAATCACTATGAGTCTGATCCATGTAAGATCCTGTAGACCCTGTACTAAATATCAATAAATAAATAAATAAATAAAATTATGCATTAGGGACTATTTGAACATACAAATATGACTACTTGTGGTTATCTAATTTTAAAAGCAATAAGTGCCTCTTAAAATGATTTTGGTGACATCATTAATTATAATTAATTTTAGAACTGTTCTCCTCAAACTAATTTTCTGAATGTGATTTTACAACTTAAAACCAGGAAAAGAATGTTTTATGGATAATATATATATGAAAGATAAGATGTATTTCCAAAATGCTGTTAAAGGAGATGGCTCTAACTGCAGTACATCATGACTATGATTTTAATAAAAAGCAGAAGCTGAGTATCATCACAACAGGAGACCAGAAGGGAAAAAATTACCTTTCCAGGACTGGGAGTCCAACCAGTATTCAGTATTGTCATTTGATATCCCTGAAAGTAAATAAAAGCAATGTGAAATAAACAAAAAGAAACTTCCAACTCCTTTACTAATTCTCAGACCAGACAATGGCATGAAATAAATGCAATGCCTACATTTCATTTATCTTTACCTTTCTGTGAGTGATGAACAATATTTTCTGTTCACATTTGCTCTGCCTGAGATGGCTTCTCTATAAGAAAAAACAAGAAAGAAATTGCTGTTGTTACTGTTTAGCTTAAGCTCATCTTATAAATTCTAGAGTCCAGGGAAAATGTATTGTGGCAAGAAATCTGCATGTAGGGTATGACACGACTTCCACTTATAGAAAGGCTCCTTTCCTTTTCATAACTGTTGTTAAAGTCTTAATGTGATTATTCCCTTTTCCACCATGTCACCTTACGTTGAGTATTATGAATAGGCACTCTTTAGAATCTGCATTATGTAAACTATTTGTTTTTACTGGTGAGCAGCAGCTAAACATATTCTCCATGAACATAGTCTTATTTGTTCATGTGTTGACAACAAAGAAATACAGATGTTTTTAATGTATTCCTGGGTTTTTTTATATATAAAGTAATCACTCCCAGTCATTCTTAATTTACATAGCATGTCTGTTGTGATATTTTTTCCCTTGTTGTTCTCGCTAATTGAATATTCATATTTGGTATTTCAAAGCACAACAAATTTCCTCCTGAATCTGATCCTTTATAAGATTCAAGAACCTTGGATATATAATAGAGACATGCACAACATTGCCAGCAAAAGAAAGACATGGGTAACTACGCACATCAATTTCTAAGCGTTTACTTAGCTTCCACTTTATTGTTTATTAAACAAATCTGGTCGCTGTTCAACAAGAAAATGCCTACAGACAGAGAAAATGAAATGAGAAGTAACCCACTGAATTAAAATGCTCTGTTCAAATCAGTTGGCTTCGGTAATGTAGTCCTCCCTGCAATTTTTTAACCTATGTGGTAGATGTCCCTTTTAAAAAGATATTTTTGCCAGTCGTTCAGTGATTAGTCGTACTTTATCTCATCATTCCGACAGACAAGGGTAGCTGCAAAACAGCTCAAAGCCTGGCTTTCTGGTTGAGTTTCTGTTCACACAACGTGAAGGACACCCCTGGAGAATGCTGAGGCAGGAAGTGACTCGCAGAGCTCTGTGGAGCCACCGGCAGTGTTTGTTTAACTCCCCATATGAAAAGCAAGCCTCCCAGTCCCGCCTCACCACAGCTGTGACTAAGACCCTGGCTGCCTGAAGCCAAATAAAACGTTGTGCTCTCTTCAGCCAGCTGTCAATCTTTCAACTGGTCGGTTTGCAAGTCCTGTTTTCACCATGTAGATCAAAGACACTGCTTTGGCAAATGTAATTAGCTGGAAAGACTTAGATAGGAAAGGTGGATCGGGAACAATTACAGCGAGGGCCATGACAGTGCTACCTTGTCAAACTGTTTTTCTGGTTAATCAACGTATGATTTTTGTATTTACCTATAACCTCATATGTAAATGTGCTTACAATTCTCAGTGCATTTACTATTCTGTCTCAAAATAATCACACGATCATCTCAGTAGGTGCAGAAAAAGCTTTTGACAAAATCCAACAGTCATTCATGATAGAAACCTTACAGAAAATTAGCATATACACTCTTTCCCTCAACCTGATAAAATCCATCTATCAAACAAGGTGCCAACATCTTACTAAATGGACAAAAACTGAAAGTTTTCACTCTAAAATCAGTAACAAGACATGGATGTCCACTGTTATTCTGCCTATTCAATATAGTTCTGGAAACATTAGTCAGATCAATTAGACAAGAGAGAGAAATAAAAGGAGTAAGGATAAGAAGGTAAATTGTCATTATTCACAGATGATGTGATATTGTACATAGAAGACCCCCAAAACTCCACAACATAACTTCTGGATTTAATAATGAAATTCAGTTGTATACCTGGATACAAAGTCAATACTCAAAAAATCAATATAATTCCTGTACACAAACAACAACAAATGCACTGAGAATGAAAATTAGGGAAACCACACCTTTCCCAAGAGCAGCCCAGAACAGTGAAAAACCTGGGACTCAGTCTAACAAAGCAAGTGAAAGATTACACATTGAAAATTAGGGTACTCTAGGGGACTGGGGAGATGGCCCAGTAGAATAAGCACTTGCCTGGCAAACACAAGGGCCTGAGTTCAATCCCTGGCCCAAAAAAAAGAAAGAAAGAAAATTATGGTACTCTGAAAAAGGAGATTGAGGAGGATATCACAAAGCCAGGTGTGGTGGCGTATGCCTATAATCCCAGCACTTGGGAGGTTGAGGCAGGAGGATTGTTGTGAGTTCGAGACCAGCCTGAGCTACAAAGTGAGTTTTAGGCCAGCCTGAACTGCATAGTGAGACCCTGTCTCAAAAAGACAAAAAAAAAAAGGATATCACAAAATGGAAAGATATCCCTTGCTCATGGATAGGAAAAACCAACATAGTAAAAATGGATTTCCCAAAATTGTTATACAGATTTAGTGCAATCCTTATCAAAATATCATTAGCATACCTCACTGAAATAGAGAATATAGTCCTAAAATGCATTCGGAACCAGAAAAGACCTAGAATAGCGTAAGAAATTCTGGACAACAGAGGTGAGACAGGAGATATCAGATAATACCTGACTTGAAACTATACTACAAAACTACTGTGATAAAATCAGCATGGTAACTGTAGATCAATGGAACAGATTAGAAGATGCAGACACAACTACAGACACACTCAGTCCTCTTGGACAAAAGGGCCAAAGTTTACTGGAAGAAAGTCTCTTTAATGTATGATGCTGGAACAACTGGATTTCCACATACCAAAGACTAAAACTAGACCCATACTTATCAGCATGCACTAAAATAAAGATGTTATGGTCTGTGTCTAGTTGTCCCAAAGCCTTATGCAGTCATGGGGTGGCTTCCAGGGTTTGTGATTAATTCTTGATCCAGTGAGTGGAGTGCTACATCTGCCCTAGGGCAGACAACCTGCAGATAAGTATAAGGAGAAGAGAGAGGCTTGCTGGCTGCCACAGCTCCTGCTCTTCCTTTTGCTCTTTGCTCTTTTCAACCACCATGAACAGCTAACGTCCGCCACATAGCCTTGGAGCCAGCTAAGTGTGGACTGAAATATCTGCCAACTGCGAGTTAAATAAACTTCCCTTCCTTAATTTTCAGTATTGAGTGATTTGTCTCAGCAATGAGAGAAAAGCAACTGAGACAAAAGACAAAATGGATTAAAGATCTAAATATTAAAACAGAAATGCTACATCTACTGGAAGAGGAAGGAGGGAAAATCTTGAAGACATACAGGGCAGGGAAAGACTTCATGAGCAAAACCAGAACTGGGAAAGAACAAAACCAAAAGATGGGCCTGTGGTCCAGATTTACATTACCTGCTAGGTAGGGTGATGCCACATCCAATAGGAACAAATCTTAATAAGGAATTTTTATAACTAATTATGGTATGATTCCAGGGAATATTAGAAAATGAAAAAACAGATATCTAATACTGAGAAGAGTGTATGTCTATTTACCTTAAGGCAAAAAAGACACAAAACTGGTTCCATGAAAAAATAAAAATGAAATATAAAACAAGATAATTAAATTATTTGCTACAAGACAGAAAGGGTAAAGGAAGAAAAACAAGCCCATCTTCTCCAAATTTACCTGGTTTTCTAGTTTAGCCTCTAAAACTACATAAATTTCTCACATCATTATTAGACAAAGTGAATCAAAAACCTCAAAATCTATCCCCTCCAATTTGAAAGTAAAAGGAAATAAACTTGCCTATGTGTGAAGTAAATTACTTAAATCCACGGGAAGCAGATATTTCAAGTGACTTCTGAGTAATTTGATTGTAAATTTTTAGCAAGGACTGAAAGAACTGCAAAGAAATTGGGAACTATTTCCAGTAGCTGTATTATTAGCATTGCCATTGGTATGGAAACATTGATGTAGAAAGATTAACTTCATTTAATGTCACTAAGAACAAACATTTTCAACAACATAAACCCCACAAAATTAAGTAAACTCCCTGGAATCCCAAATTAGAATTAGAAAATTTCCTTATTAGTGCCTGGCGCAGGGCAAAGTTCAGCTTCTGGAGGATTCCTGCCGTTCGCAGAACTGGAAAGCGTCTTCGCTGTACCAGCCCACACCGCGCGGAGCAAGCTGAATCCCTGCCCTTCCTCCGAGTCTGGAACCGCTTGAGGAACTGGCCTCCAATGAACACTGAGGGCAGCAAGTCCGCGCCACCGCACGGGCCTAATCCGCAGTTCACACCTGTCACGATTCATTCCTGAGAGGATTAGGTCTGTCTTGCGGGACTGCACCAGCAGGCTCTTGCTGGTCCCCTCCAGACCTGGCGCCCTTCGCCTTCTTCCCTAAGACTGTGTGGTCCTGCCTGCTATGTGTCTTAGCTACGAGTATGGCCACAGGCTATGCTGCAAACTGCGGGTCCCCCGAGTGAATCGCAGGACATGAGGGCGATCGTTGGAGCCCCCAGAGACAGTGGAAAACTTGACAGTTACCAAGCTGGTGTCCTCAACACGCACTGCTCAGGACACAGGAAAGGAAAAGTCACTGAAAAACTTAAAGAATGTTTAATGCTACAATGACAAACAGTGAAACAACAACAACAAAAAAAAAAAAATGTATTCAAAACCATACATGGAAGAAATTGTAAAACTTTATTTTTTCGTTTTATTTTTTGCAGAGCCAGGGATTGAACTCAGGCCCTCGCACTTGCCAGGGAAGCACTTATTCTACTAAGCCATCTACCCGACCCCTAAAACTTTATTATTAAGCAGAAATGAAAACTTAAGCTATGTGGGCAGATGTGAAGACTTGGTTTCCTAAAAACACCGGTTCATGTCGTAGTACATGTTGTAGTGTGTAAAACACATTCACCACGCAGAGCTAGTATGCACAGTCTCAGTGTTCCTCCTTCTTCCTTCCTTCCCTATTCCAGCCCCTTCCCCCTCTACCTCTAGAGTCCTTCTGCTACGAAAGCCATGAGAGAGCTAGCCTTCTGTTACCTATTCCTCTAACAGCATCGCGGTCTCAAAGTGCATTCATGTTCCTACGAATTACTCAAGTTTATCTTTCTTTATTACTGATTTGTAGTACTCCACGGTGTATGAGTAACATATTGAGAGACTAGTAATTAATAACAAAAAATTAGAAATTATACAGAATTTCACTAAGCAAACTAAAATGAATTCAACAGTATTTGTTGGGCTGGAAAGATAGCTCAGTAGAATAAGTGCTTACCTGGCAAGCACAAGGGCCTGAGTTAATCCTCAGTTCCACAAAAAAACACAGTATTCATTGTGTTGCATATTTTTCAATTCTTTCATTTGTGAATGAGAATACAAGCTGCTTCCAAGGATCCAGCTATTATGAAGCCTACTACTACAAACATGGGCACACAGAGACTACAATGTCTTTAATTCACTTTTTTGTATTTATTTTTATTTTTTAATTCATTTTAATGAAAAAAGATAAAATGGCAATGAAACAGTTTCAAAACAGGTTAGTAGGACAGTTACAATAATTAATACATTGCATGTTATTGTCCTTGTAGTAGTTATTCAGAGGACAAGATGTAGACATATCTTGTCTAAACAATGTTAGTACAAACTTTTATTCTCTCCCTTGTTTTTTGTTTTTTGTTTGTTTGTTTTCTGAACTAGGGATTGAACTCAGGCCCTTGCACTTTCCAGGGAAGCACTTATTCCACTGAGCCATCTCCCAGGGCCCCAAACTTTTATTCTCAGTGAATTAAGAAAGTACCTGTATATCTCTCCTAACTCTCTTGTGTATACACATTTTTTTCTCTCTTTTTTTTCCACAAGAAAATGGTGCTCTATTTGAACTTTTGATAGCCAGAAGAGAAATAGTTGAGTCAAATTCTTAGTTTTTTTTTGAGAAATACCAGATTTCCATAGTGATTGTGCTAGTTTATATTCCAACTAGCTATCTAGAAGAGTTCCAGCTCCTGTCCCCGATACATACAAAGCCTAACTGGCATTTCTGGTCTATTGACTTCTTTTTTCTGTCTTTTTTTTAATGTGCTTAGTACAGGGTCTATCAGGTTTGACTATACAGACAAGACTTATAGTGATCCTCCTGCTTTCAGCCTCCTTAAGTGCTGGGATTACAGGCACACAGCACCACACACAGTCTCAGTTGCAATCTCAGCGCACCCTGGGGGCAGGACCAGCATGGCACATGGGGATCCAACCCCAATCCCTGCACCTGCCTAAGCAGGTTCTTTAGTCCACTGATCTATCTGGCTGGCCCTCTGTTGACTTCTTGATGATCGCCATTGTCTTTGGAGTGAGCTGGAATTCGGTGTTGGTCTCATTAGCACTTTCCTAGTGGCCAGAGGGCTGAGCATTTCATCACCTACTTATTGGCCATTTCAACTGACTGCTTTTTAATTGGATCTCTTTTTTGGAGGGTTCAAGTTCTTTGTATATTCTAAATATTAGTTCTCTGTCCAAGAAGTAACTAGCAAAAGAACAATTCTACTCAGTTTGTTATTCTCTCCGTTGTTTGTTTCCTTTGGTGTGCAAAATATTTTAAATTCAATATAATCTCATTGTTGATTCCTCTCGCTATTTCTTGAAAAGTAGTTATTGATATTAAATTATCCTGCGAATTCAATTCTGGGAGAAATCCCATGCAAGATGATAAAAAAAAAATTGACAACGTGGTCCTCTAATTGACATAAAAGAGGAGAGACTAACAACAGGACACTTTCGAAGATGAACAATCTGGGGAGACGCTCCTGCCACCATCCCCATGTGATGGCTTCTGATCATGCAGATGGTGTTATGTTGGCACAAAGATAAACAAATCATCCAGGAGATGGATAAGAAGACAGACAGACAGACAGATTTGGGTATATTTGATTTGAAACTGTCTCGTTGCTATTTGTTCTTCAATAAAATTATGAAAAAATAAATAAATAAGTTGACAAAACACATCTCCAGGAAGGGATAAATTATTTTTTAAATGTCACTGAGAAAATTAGCTAGGAAAAAAATTAAACCATCTCATAAAATAAGTTACAGATAGATTTTTAAAACATATAACTAGAAAGCAAACATGTAGGAAAATGTAAAAGAGAAAACAGTACTTAAAAAAGGACACTCTGTCACATGCCCAGAAAATATTCTCTCAGGCTTTCACAGAGAGAAAATTGGTCAAGCAATGGCTGCGACTCATCCACATGGCTGATACTGACAAAGGATCTACAAAGTGCGGTACAGGGTTTCAGGTTAAATCCTGAGGGGATTTCACTGACCTTGTCAGATACAAAAGTTGCATTCTTATTATGTAGCTCTTGCTCTATCTTGGTCTTAACCATCCAGCAGAAAAGTATGGAGGTGAGGTATAAAGCCATATTAGTATGCTGAGCTGTGGAAGGCTCAAGCCAACAGTTTCTGACATTGCCAGTCCTACAGATGGCTCACTGTGTTATAGACTACTGGACTATATTGGATTGTTTTGCTGAATTCATGCACCTACAATATTTGGATAGTAGTAGAGTGTCCATCTCTAACAAAACTGAACAGAGAAGGGGGATACAAATGAAGGACCATTTTATATCTAGATATACAAAATAGGATAGATATACCACTACTTGCTCTTAATTCAATGAGAAGAAAGATTTGTACTAATAGTGTTTGGACAGGATATCATGTCTGCATCTTTTACTATGAATAACCACTATGAAGACAACAGTATGCAATGTATTAATTATTTTTGTGAGCAGAATATATTTATTGAGGGAAAGAAAACTCCTATCTGAGAAAGGGACAAGAGGGGGGGGCCCAAGCGGGTTGTCCCTGGGAAGCTGTCTCTTCCAGCAACTTTTATAGAGGAAAACCATTTGGTGAGGTAGGTCTAAAGTGGTGGAAAGTATGGGAACTCACTTAAGTGGGCATGAGGTGGGAAAAAACTATGAGATTACAAGTATCATTGCTCATGTAAAATTGATAAAATCCAGTACCAAATGTGGAAGCAAGTCATGTAGCAAGTTGGCACAAATACAGGACAGGGTTTCTTCCTGTGGGTTGGGCTAGTGTTTCATTGGGCTCTTTCAAGGTGATTGATACCTATTTAGAATATCAATCCCTGATGCCCATCCCTAGGGAAATATGTAGCTGTATTTCTGTTGTGATTATTTGACCCATGCATGTTTAATTGTTTCTTTGGCTTTGTCTTCTCCAGACTCAATGCTATATGTCTACCCAAAATAAAAATGCCTGATATCTATTTAGGGCCTTTAGATAGAACCTCTGGAGAGTATCTCTGACTGCTGGTTCACAACTACAAACCCTTTCAGCCTGAAGAAGCCAGAATGGTCATCACCCATGGTTCCCTCACAGAAGTCCAAGTTACTTCTTCAGAGGGGGGAATGTCATAGGCAGCTGAATTAGACAGATATATCATAGGCAGTCAGACAGGGCCAGGCCCTCAAGGAGGCAAGACGGAAGACAAGGTGGCTTTGCAACTTGGAAGAAACAGACACGCCCTATGGGCCACACCTCAAGACAAAAGAAGAAGTAATTTATTAATTATTGAAACTGTCCTACTAATCAGTTTTGAAACTGTCTCATATATATATATATATATATATATATATATATATATATATATATATATGACTCTCTTAAAGAAGACCCACAAAAGAATGTGCCTTAAAAGGAAAGGATGAAAATAATAATAAAGCAAACTTTTAGACCTCTCTACTGGAAGACACCATAAACAAAAATGCAAAAGTCACACAATGGAACAAATGTACAGTGCATATAACTAAAGTGAATTAATTCAAAGAACTCCTAAATTCAAAAGAAGACAATCGTTTAGTCACTAGAAAACCTTGCGTCACACATTACTGACTTTGCAAAAATATAAATAAACTACCATTTTGTTGTGAAGAAAATAAAATATATATATATATACATATTCATATGTATATATATATATGTATATATATATGTATGCACAAGATAATTAGGATATATATACAACTACTTTCTCTTAGTTCACTGAGAAGAAAGATTTTTACTAACATTGTTTTGTACTAACCTATTTTGAAACCATTTTATTGCTATTTTATCTCTTTTTCTCATTAAAATGATTTAAAAAAAAAAAAAAAAGACAATTGGAGCCTAGCAGAGCAATACATACCTATAATCCCAGCACTCTGGGGTATGAAGCAGGGAGATCCCACATCTGAGCTGAGCCTGAAAATCTTAGCCACTTAGTGACAGTCTCAAAATGATTACTTTTTATTTATTTATTTTGATCAGTACATGTGTTCAGCTAGTGGTGGTTCCATTCATCATGAGAAGCTGATGTCCATACGACACACTACTCAGTTCTTTTTTACAAGCCTTTCCCCAGCCTTAACCTTCTCCATTCTCCTGGGGCCAGCACTAATTTTTTTCATTAAAAAGTGGATGGGGATGCAACGTAGCACCAAAGCCCTGGATTCAGTTCCCAGCACCACAAGAAACAAAAAAAAACATAAAAGGAATATGAATAGGCGACTCCTAGAAGAGGAGACCCCCCACGTCCAAGCACTGCACCACAGGCTACCCGTGCTCATTGCGCATTGGCAAAATGCAAATTAAATCACAGTGACTTTTTTATGTTATAGCCCAATGACATTAAGAATTAGCAAGCATGTAAGAGAAGGAAATCTTATACACTGCTGATTGAAACACAAATGGACATTGTTATTTGGGGGAGTGATCTGAGTGTATCCTGCAAAGTTAGTAATGATTACAGCCAGCAAATACACACTTAAAGGATCTTTCATATATGAAGGCCAAAGGAATAAACATGAAAGTACTCACTGCAGCATTTAACATTTAATAACCTAAAATAAACTCAAAGGCCACAAATCAATGAATAAATAAATAAGTAGATGGGGGCTGAGAGATGGCTGGGGGCCGGGGACATGATTCAGTAGAATCCCCGGTTCTGCCCTCAACCCCCAAAAAACCTTCCTTTGGGCCGGGAAAATGGCTCAGTGGAATAAGTGCTTCCCTGGCAAGTACAGGGGCCTGAGTTCAACCCCTGGGTCCACCAAATAAATAAATTGCAGTATATTTACATAGCGAAATACTAAGGAAAAGATATTATATGTATCATTGCAAATAAATCTCCAAAACACTGGGCTGAGCAGAGAAAGCAGCACAGGATCCAGAGCCATCCAGCAGAAGGCAGCTTACCAGAAGGCTAAGAACTTGCACATAACACTCTGCACCAGGTCAGTCTACAGAATGGGAACATTTGGTACCTGTGCTGTCCAGCAGAGTGGCCATCAGCCATGTGCGGACACTGAGCCCTTGCAACGTGGTCAGCACTTTTGTGGACCTGACAGTGGCCTCACATGGTGGAGTCCCACACACTACAAGACCAGGGCAGGCAGACAGCAAACTCAAATGCAGCCTGAGCAACTTAGTGACTTACGGAGATCCTGTCTCTAACTAAAAGGTAAAACAATGTCTGGGGCTGTAGCTCAGTGTGAAGGCCAGTTGGTTACATCTCCAATATCAGGAAAAAAGAAAGGGGGGAGGGTGAGAAAGAGGGAGGGAGACAGAGAGGGAGTGGGAGGAGGCAGCAGAGGAGGGGAGAGGAGGGAAGAGGGATGGGGTGCTGAGAAGGAGGGAGGGAAGGACAACTGTACTGCATTTTCTTTTAATTAAATAGCTTAAAACAGCAGGTATCATATTGACAGATCAGGAATCTATAATTTATGCAGACAGAAATACAAAGGTATAAATATAAAACCATGGAGGAAGAACACCTCGCCATTTCAGGATTGTGGGCACCCCTGGAGAAGTAAAGTGCCCCAGAATGACAGTGGACAAACTCAGTTTCTGTGAACTTTTATTTCTGTTTTTCTTTTTTTTAACTTTTTGAAGCAAGGCCTCACTATGTAGCCCAGGCTGGCCTCAGATCCAACAAAGTCCTCCTGCCTCAGTTTCCCAGGTGCTGGGATTATGAGCACACAGCATCAAGCCCAGCTTCAAACTTTCATTTCTTTATACCAACAAAAATACACATAAATCAAAAATGTTAAAATTGGTTAATCTCTTTTTTCAATATCTTTGAAAACTTTATTTAGTTTTTCTTTTTTTAATTTTTCTAATATTGTCGACATTAAATGTTTCATTTCTATTTCTTTGCAGTATTTCCTCATGTAAATATTTAGATACTTTTTTGTACTTTAGGGAAGGGTCTACAGGGTGTTCAGCATCTCACTACTAGATTGGACTCATACTGATCCACCTGTTTACAGCCTCCCAAATGCTGGGATTACAGGCGCACACCACCATGCCCAGTCACCTCTTGCAGGCATTTTAATCCACTGAATTATTTGGCTGGCCCTAAATACTTTTTTGGAAGTACACAAGATTTGATTATCACAGAGTTACCACAGAGTAGCTACAATCTTACATGTAGTTTTAATGAATGTACAAAGCTTTGAGAAAAAAGCATACAGCACAGCAAAAAATGTAACATAATATGCTTATAGAATTCTTAGTTTATGTGATTTTTTATGGTTAATTTTCAAATGTGTCCATAAACACATTTCAAAAATTTATTATCTTAGATTCTGAAAACTACAAATGGAAAGAATCATAAGTTTATCTTATGGATAAATTAGAAAATGTAAAAATAGATTAAAATACTAGTCCAGAATCAGACAAGTTTCTAGTAATCATCTTTTTTTTTTTTTTTTTTTTTTGTCTTTTTGAGACAGGGTCTCACTATGCAGTTCAGGCTGGCCTTAAGCTCACTTTGTAGCTCAGGCTGGTCTCGAACTCATAACAATCCTCCTGCCTCAGCCTCCCGAGTGCTGGGATTACAGGTGTGTACCACCACACCCAGACTTCATCACCAGTTCAATATGCCCAGGGCGGGGCTGGCATGGCATGCGGTGCCAGGGTCATTTTTGAAAATCTTAAAAAGAAGAGCAAATACAACTAACTGCTCCCATTTCTGACACTGGCCAGAGATCTCCACATATTCAGTTTTCTCTCCAAATGATGGCGCAGCCAGTAAATGTGGTCAAATTGGGTCTCTCTCCACTACACACAATTTTAGTTACATCTCTCATTGAGTAACAGAGATGTCCAGAGGAGAAGCAAGAGTTTGATTATTTATGATTGATTCTGACTGACCTGCATGACTTATTAAATGGAGACACTCTGAGGTTAAATTATTTTGGGATGTGATACAAATGGCACAAAATGACATTAATTATCTCTCACTATTTCATTTATTTTGTGGCAAAATTACAGAAACATCCCTGGCTTCTAGCATTTTACATAAAGCGTACATAGAACTTAAATTAATGTGATGGATAATTTTATGTGTCACCTTGTGTGGCCACAGGAAGCTCAGATTAAACACTACTTGTGGGCATATCCGTGAGGGAGGTTCTAGTTGACCTGAGCATTTGAAACAGTGGACGTGGTAGTGGACATTACACTTCCCAGGAGGCTGGGCAGCACCTAGTCTCCTGGCAGAGGAAGGAGGAATTTGTCACAGTTGCTTCCTGTCTGTCTGACTGAAATAGGACAGTGTTTTCCGCCATTTTGACAGATTTACACTGTCAGCTCTCCCGTCTCCCAGACCTTTGGATGAGGATCACAGCAGCAGCTTTCCTAGGTCCCCAAGTTGCAGGCAGTAGTAGACCATGGAGCCTCCCTGCCAAACTCTCAGGATAAATACCTTCACAGACAGACAGGTGGAGGGACAGATAGATCCTCTTGATTCTATTACTCTGGAGAATTCTACTACTACAAACAAATATCTCCTATGATGAACTTCCCAACTTTGCTGTGGCAGCGTTCATCTTCCTGAGCATAAAAACTATTTTTAGGTAACAGGAAATTCAAGCTCAGGAAATATAAGAGAATAGAATATCCTTTACTCAAAGAGGAAAAAAAACATTTTATGCTTCATCAATCCTAATTACAACAGTTGAATCACGAAGGCTACCATTAGTCAGGAGTTGATAGGTAGGATCATAGTGTATTTCAGTGTACAATTGTAGTGTAGTTGAAAAGGTCCATCTTATCTTTCATATTCCATAAGACTACTGGATGTTAGATACGGAGCCACTTACAGGTACATCTAAGTGCAAGAACTGAGAGAAAAAACAGAATAATATACAAGGTGGACACCCCTAATCTGAAAATCCAAAGTCCAAAACACTTCAAAGTCTAAATTTTTTAGTGCACACTTGATATCATAATACAAAAGTTTCATGTAACAAATCATAGTCAAAACACCAGCAAAATAAAAATGTTATGTAAAATTATTTTTAAAATATTTTTCATTAGAGACATCTGCTCTAACAGTGTTTGTAAGTAGAATATCATGTATGTAGCTTGTACAACAAAAAACCACTATGAAAACAATTGCAATGTATTAATTGTTGAATCTGTCCTATTAATTTGATTTGAAACTGTCTCATTGCTATTTGTTCTTCAACAAAATAAAATAAATAATAAATTTAAAAATACTTTTCACAATTATTATCTATGTAAAACTGTAGAAGAAACAAATTTCATGTTTACACTTGGGCCCCATCCCCCCAAACATAACATTTCATATGTGTAAATATTCTAAAATTTTTAAAACATTGGAAAGCCAAAACATTTCTGATCCCAGACATTTTGGATGGCAGATGTTGAACATGTATTTTCAGGTGATATTTTCTAGAAGCAACTGTACTAAATCTTCCAGACCAACTACCAAACATTCTATGAGTCATTACTCTTTAATAAATCAAAATTGAAAATAAACAGAAAGGAAATATTAATATTTTATACTATGCATAAAACATATAGGTAATGACATACATTTTATTTCCTTTACCTTTTGACTCACCAAAGGATTTATACCATTAAAAAATGGCATTCATTCCACGAGCTCTCCAAGTGATAAAGTGAAAGGGGCCATTGAAAAGTCTGGCCAACTTCCTTCATTAAAGCAGGGTAAAGCTGAATGTGTATAAGCTTTGGGGTTGTTTTTAATGTACTTGCCATCCAACAATCAGAGAGAATGTAAATATTATTGAAATATTGTTTTTACTCAACTTCATCAAGGGAAATATTTTACCAGTGTTTGAGGCCATTCTTGCCAATACATTGAATTAAGTATTTGGAGAGTCAGGTTTAAGGCATCACACAACGGTATAACTAGGAACATGAAATGCTGACCAATTAATGTCAGGGAGCTTTAATGTTAGACTTAGGGATCACTTATGAAAAAATAAAGAGAAAAGATATACCATACCTTTAAGAATTTTTGTTTTAAGTTTTTTTTTAAATTTCTTATAAGCTACAGTTCAAATAACTTACTTAGTTATCCTTATAGTCTTAGCTTAATACTTTTCTTTTTCTTGTTTTTATTGTGGAACTGGAGATTGAACTCAGGCCCTTGAGCTTGCCAGGGAAGTGCTTATTCCACTGAGCCATCTCCCCAGCCCCAGTTTAATACTTTTCAAGAGGAAGTAACACCATTATGCAAAAGTGACTTATGTAAAAGGATCATAACCTTCCATATGGATTTATTTGACTGATCCTATGCATATGAAATTTCAGAGATTTTCTTTAATGGCCCAGTTTTTATATTTAATCTTATTGATATAATTGATTTCAAATAATTTGCTATTGTGTCAAAACTTCTAAGTTTATCTAGCCACTAGAAAGTTATGCCTGTCCATAATGCTACCAAAATTTCTACTACTAGAACTCTGTGGTGGCGCAGGCCTGTAATCCCAGCATTTGAGAGGCTGAGGCAGGAGGATTGTTGTGAGTTCAAGACCAGCCTGAGCTACAAAGTGAGCTTAAGGCCAGCCTGAACTGCAGAGTGAGACCCTGTCTCAAAAAGACCAAAAAAAAAAAAAAAAAAAAAAAAAAAAAAAAAAAAAAAAAAAAAAAAAAGAAAGAAAGAAATATAAGGTATTTCTTAGGTACTCTTCTCTTGTTGCTGAGACAAAATACCTGAGAGCCAAAATTAAGAAAGGAAAGGTTTGTTTGGCTTATGGTTTGTGGAGGTTTCAGTTCATACCGGGCTGGCTCCAAAGTGGGACGGGGTGGCAAAAGAGCAAAAAGAAGGAGTAGAAAGAGCAGAACTTTTCCCTCCCTTAGCCTGTATGAGTAGCCCCAGGGCAGGTGTAGCCCTCACACCCATAATCCCAGCGTTGGACCATGAATCAATCATTGGACAGTGAACCAATCACAGAGTCTAGAACCTACCTCCTTGACTTCTTGAGGCCTTGGAGGGTCATCCAAGCAAACCCTAGCAAGATATGTGTGATGATCTCACTAATTACTAAGAGTCCTGTGTCTATCACTCAATTACTTATCTATTACTTTTTCTGATTCTCTCAAATATTTTATGTTCTTACCAAACTATTTTGCTTCTGTTAGCTAATCAGTGGATGATATTAACCACAAATACCGACTTTCTTCCTTTACTTTTAGACAATTTTTCCTACCTGCTGTACAAAAGTTGGACCTACGTAAGTAGGTGATTGAATGGACATGATGACAAAAGTTCTTCACAAAGAGCTGTGTATCCAAGAAATATACTGCTTTTATCTCTTTTGTATACCATATTTCCCTTTACTCTATGGTTAACTTTAAATTAATAAACTGAATACCAAGTACATCCCTATTGATAGCTACATCTCATGAAAATTTAAAGGATTGGGCCAGGGAGATGGCTCAGTGGAATAAGCGCTTCCCTGGCAAGAGCAAGGGCCTGAGTTCAATCTGTGGGTCCACCCAAAAAAATAAAAATAAAAAGAATCATGACTGCAACTGTCTGATGGCCAGGTTTATGTACTTAATGTGGCCAAATAGGACAAAGGAAACTATTTTGGGCCTGGAACAAAAAGCTGCGCAAAAAAATTTTCTTTTTATCTTCACAAGGATCTCCCATCTTGTCTATTGCAGTATTTTTCTCTAGTGAGACAAAATGTGCAGTGTGTGTATGAAGATGACTTACAAAAAAGTGTGTGTGCCCACACACACACACACACACAATTTTATGGAAGGTAAACACTAAGTTAAAAAAAATAAGATAACGGGCTGGCAAGATAGCTCAGCAGATAACAATGTCTCTAAGTATAATATCATGTATGCACCTTGTACGATACCAAAACAGTATGAAAACAGTTTGCAATGTATTAATTCATCGATTCTGTATGGTTAAGGTGTTTTGAAACTGTCTGATTGACATTTGTATTTTAATAAAATAAAAATAAATGGAAAAAAAACAGTATGAAAACAGTTTGCAATGTATTAATTTATTGAATCTGTCTTGTTAAGGTGTCGTAAAACTGTCTGATTGATATTTGTA
>PVKA01024694.1:0-33900 GCA_004027165.1 Ctenomys sociabilis | reverse complement strand
TGAGGAGTCCTGAGAGCATGGATGAAGGCCTCACTCATAAGCTGAGCTTGGTCTGGGTCCAGAGGGATTCAGAGGGTTCAGGGGAGCGGGGAAGCTCTTCCACACACTTGGTGGGCCAAACCTAGCATTTTAAAGTCATCCAGAGGAAAGCAAAGAATCACATGTAAATGTAAACCTACAAGAATCACAGCTGACTTCTCAAGCTGATTGCCAGGAGAGCTAAGAGTCTAAAGACCTAAAATCCAAGGAGCAAGTACCTTCTCTCTCAGATTAACTTACTGAGCAAAAGAACCTTGAAAATAGGAGAAATAAGGAATTTCTAGCTCAGAAGACATGAGTAGTAAATCAACTGTAGAAAAATTACTTGAGTACTCTTTTTAAAGTTTTTTTTATTCATTCTGATGAGAAAAAAGTGGCAATGAGACAGTTTCAAAACAGGTTAGTAGGACAGTTTCAATAATACATTTGGTATTGTTGTCTTCATAGGAGTTATTCAGAGGACAGTATGTAGACATGATATCTTGTCTAAACAATATTAGTACAAACCTTACTTTTCATTGAAATAATAGAAGGTTGCTGTATATCTATCCTATTTTGTATATGCATATATATATATATATATATATATATATATATATATATTCATTACAAAATGGTCCTTTATTTATATCCCCTTTTTTGTTTTGCATATATAATGACTATGCAAAATACTGTATTCAAGAATATTGTCTCTCTACTGCATTTTGCATTATCATTTTGAAAAAATGTAACTCAATGTAACACAAAGTATAAATATATATATATATATATATATATATATATATATATATATATATATCACATATAATCCAATGGAGAAATTAGCAAAATACATACCAAAGGTTTACTAGGTGCTGGGCTCTGCTAATACAGAACAGGGTAAGACACAGTAAAACCCTGAAGAGGAGCTTCATTATTTGCAAGAAAGACAGTTAATCTAGAATGTACTAAGGGAGAATGTAATAATGTATGCTATTTGAACACAGAATCTGGAATATCATGGAAGCATTGAGAAGATGGAGAAGAATGCCTGAGTGCCTGAGCTGATTCTTAAAGACACAGTAAAGCAGAAAAGTGGACAAAAGTGTATTAAAGAACAACTTCTTGTACAGAAGAATAAAATTTCTCTATGGATAAACCTGGAAAATATTCAGTCTAGTGGGAATCAATTGCTGAAAAGGACTGGTAAGCTGAATTTATAATGGGTATCACAGTTAGAAATTAACATTTGGCAAACACATGTACCCATCCTAAATCAAGCCTAATCTGTTGATGATAGTGATGAGTGCTCAAGGAAGAGCTGGGCGAGGGAAAAGACCTACTGGGTTTCCTTAACAGAGCACCTCAGTGATTGCTGCTTACTAGCAGTTGTAGTGCAAGAGAAAAGAATTTTTAAAAAGAGACAGAAAAGAATTCTGAGCCTCATGAGCCACATTCCTGATAGGAGCAAAGAAAATTTCTTCCTCCCACTAGTTTCCAATCCCCAAAGCTTCTAAGATTTTTTTAAAAACAATAAAATCATTTGCAACAAGTTAAGTTCCGTTACTCAAGTACAGCATAGGAGCAGAAAAAAGCCTCAGTAGAAGCATCAGTTGGTCCCATGTCTCCCACAAACAACAAGTGTGTCTCCCTAGGATCCCAAACCAGAGCTCTATTGGACACAGGGAACAGGAAAGCCTAGAATGTGGTCAGCCTCAGGCCTCAGTAAGTTATACCATTCCTCAGGCCTTCTCTTCCCTCTGTCTCCAGTCAAGCCTTCTGTCTTCTGAGCAAACAAGCAACATTTTGTTGGGGTTATTAACAAAAGTTTAAGTATGACATGAAATAAGAAAATATCAGGGCCTGTCAAATAGCTCAGAGGATTAGAAGTGCGCCCCTCCCTGGGGGCCAGCCCTGCCCCCCCAAGGCACGCTGAGACAGCAATTGAGGCTGGGTGTAGTGGCACACGCCTGTAATCCCAGCTCCTGGGAGGCTGTAAACAGGTGGATCACTATGAGTCCAATCTAGTAGTGAGACCGGAACACCCTGTACACCCTTCCCTAAGATACAAATAAAATATCCTGGGGGGGGAGCGGAGTGGTAGGGGGTGTCCCAAAGGTGCAGAAGGGAGTCTTACTCACACAGCTTGCCTGGGTTTGGACTGGACACGTCCCGCCGGTGCAGGGTAGCCGGAAGCCCTCCTACATATTCCCTAGGCCTGGGCTAGGGCTGGATCTGGGGTTCCCGATAACTTGGCAGTAAATCACTCGGTGGGGGGGCGGCAGAGTGGTGGGGGTTCCCAAGGTACTGGACAGGTCCTGCTGGCGCAGGCTAGCCGCTATCCTGTGAAATGTACTACTAATACAAATTTCAAAATAACTCCCTCATGTATAACTGCAATTAGTGAAAGCTTTTTTTTTTTTTTTTTTTTTTTACTGTAAATGCTGCTGGCTTCAAGTGGCCAATATGTCACATAAATTTATACCCATATTGCCCAATGGGCCTCATTTAAGACTACTGTACTTATCCCTCTACAAGAAGGAGTCCCGGATACTTTTTCCTCAATACAGAGATTGAAGGAAAAGTACAATCCACTGGAAAAAAAAATACTGTTGGGAAGGGTATTCCTACAAAGTATCTGGTGTATCTTTCAAAAATTTGTTAGATAGTACAAGCACAGAAGCAATAAGTTTATGTGACAACCAGTTTAGATGCAAGGAAAAATATAAAATCTCAAGATATTTTCACCACCCTGAATTTTCAAGAGCCTTAGAAGCTGGATACTCAGAAAGCTCTCCTTCCCATCCTTTAGCAGGAACCTTTCTAAAGCACTACCCTCAAAGGCCAGAAACTTTTGACAAAGTCATAATTTCTTTTAGAAGAATACATCTCCAAGGGAATATCCAATATTCGTGTATTAAGTACTTAGAATGGTGGTCAAATATACTGATCATGTTGTCAGATTAGTATAATAATTTGATAGAGAGGTTTATCATAAATTAGAAAAGGGAAGTAAGTAACCATAATTAAGTTAAGAAAAAGAATGTATAGATTAAGGACAAGCTATTCTAGCTTTAACATTTTGTGTTTTGTTTTTTAAGGAAGGGTCTATAGTGTGTTCAGAGTTTCACTACTAGATGGACTTATAGTGATCTGCCTGTTTATAGCCTCCCAAGAGATGGGATTACAGGCACGCACCCCCCCCCCAGTCTCAATTGACATCTCTGTGTGCCTTGGGTGCAGGGCCGGTACTGCAGAGTGGGAGGGGGATCGAATCCCCATCCTCTGCACCTGCTTGCAAGCACTTTAATCCGCTGAGCTATTTGGCCTGCCCTTGTAGCTTTAACATTGGTATTTCTTTTTAAATCCTTTCCCAATTTTTGTGGAAACTTCAATGAACCATATTTTAGCACTCATGTATGTATCCAATCACAGTTTTATGTTCTTTTTACAAAATAGTTGTATTCACCTCAATAAGAACAACACTCATAGCAAGCTACTGATATGGTCACAGGAGGGTCAATGGGCACTGTGGTTCACCAGCTTATTCACAAGGTTCTCAATGATAGTGTGATTGGGGAATTGAAACCAGACAATGGCCTCTGAGGACAGACTCCCCTACAATATTTCATGGTGTAGTGATAGGAAGCAATGATCCAGTGATCCCAGACTACCTGACGGAAGCTGACTGCCTAAGAGTAGACTGAACACTGGTTATTTTCAGACTCATCCTGTTCCTGAGAGGAGCTAGAAACCTCAAGTGCAATGCTGCCTACACACTGGGCTCTCCATGATTGAAGAGAAAAATATCCCATTCCATAAACCCCTCTAGGCCACTGGGAAGAAGTTCCACCTGCAGAGCAGTTTTATGAGTGTCCTTAAAGTGGAGTAGCAAGGAGGCAATATCCAGGCATATGGCAGTGGAACCCAAAAATCTTGCTGCTGTTCTGCTGATGACACATGAAATGCAGTCCTAGGACCCTTTATCACAGGAAATTTCAGAGCTTCTGAAATGTGGTGATCTCCATTTCTGGCTTGGTTTTAGACATCAGGGAAGGCTTTGTGAACCCTCTCCCACAGAGTAGTTATTTGGGCTTTTCAGGACAAAGTGATCCACATGGCAGGTGAGGCTAAAGTGAGCTAGGTGGAATTGATGGTAGTGAGGCACAGAGGCTCTCACTAGTTGCTTAAACTATGCAGCTGTATCCTAGAAGAAAGTTTAGGGTCCATACACACCAGGAATCTTCACAAGAGTACAGGGCAGGGGTAAGCATCTTATCTCTTAGCCTAGAGAGCATTCATAAAACTTCCATATAGACTGACAGTTGTACTCAGTCCTAAGATTAATTCAAGATAATGAGAGCATTTCTTGAGTGCTTGCTAATGTATTAGATGCTTCACATAAATAAGATTTTCAACTCAAAAGTCTGTGTTTACTTTTGCCCCAGGTTTGCAGACAAGGAATTTGAGACTTATGAATGCCATATCTAAGATAAAGTGCCATGGACTAAGGATGTAGCATACATATAGAGTATTTGCCTTAGCATTCGTGAGGTTCTGAGTTTAATCCCCAGCACTGCAAGCAAAGCAAAAAGGACATACAGCTAGTATGTGGCATAGTCAAAACTGGAACTGAAGTCTATTTTCACTAATAACTCAAAGAATTCTTCTTGAGTATCTTTTCCTGTTGTGGGCATCTCTCTTTTATCCTTTAACTTTTCTCTTTTACATTCCTTACTGGAAATGGTTCCCCATTTAATCCACTCATTTTACTACCATTTCTGCAAATACTGTTTCAACACGGCATTGATTTCACAATGTGCTTAAGAGCTTTATTTAATGTAAACTATAATGCTGATACTCAGGGGCCAAAAGGCTGGAAGACTGATTCTGGAGAGCTCTAAGCTTCTACTCCAATTCCTAGCAAAGGTCAAGAACAAAGAATACAAACTAAAATTGGAAGTGTAACATACGTTGTAGGGAGCAGGAAAGGAAGGGAACAAAACATGAATATGTATTATGTATGTGTAGAAACATCTCATAATAAATGCAATCATTATATATTGAAATATACATTAATAAAAATGAATTTTAATTTTAAAAATAAATTTTGACAGGATAAGCCCTCCTCTCATCTTCAAAACCCTTAGTATTTTCATGTTAATTTATATATTATGTACCTTACCTTTTTTCTCCAGTTAATTCATGAGCCTGGGATTTTTTCAGAATACTGAGAACTTTAATATAAAAGTTATTTAATGTGTTGATGCTCCAGGCTATTTTATTTATTTTTTATTTTATTTTATATTACTTCATTTTTTGTGGTACTGCGGATTGAACTAAGGATCCTGTAGTTGCCAGACAAGTGCTTATTCTACTGAGCAATCTCCCTGGCCTAACTCCAGAATATTTTAAACATTCACATCCAACTCATGCCCTAATATCTGAAGCACCAGGCATCATTTACATAATTTCCAAACCAGGCTTTTTTTACTTTTTCAATTTATTCCTCACTCTCATCTTGCAGTAGTCTTTCTCAGCACCCATTCATACACCTGCCTCACATTGCCTAGAAAAGAAACCAACACAAACCTGTAGCAGGCCTTCTGGTGAGGAAGTATCCTTTTCTTTCTGTCCTTGACATCACACATTTTGGGAAGCAGGGTAGGGTTGCTAAGGATCAGGTCAAATAAAGGTCTGCTCAGAACTTTTTGGAGAAAACAGATGATTCATACACCCTATGTGACTGAACCTGTTATCTTCTTCTGGGTTCTTTCCAGAGTCCATAGATGCCAGTGTATTTCACAGGCCTGCCTGGGATAATTCTGGAAAATCCTCTTGCATTTTTCTTACTTCTAGGAATTCCACTTTCTCCCTTATATCCTGTTTATGATCTTTTTTTTACAGTTGTTTGTTATGCTTAAGAATGGATTCTAGATCCCTTTAACCTACAAGTCATGCCTTTCATCAGCCTCATATACTGCCATGCTGTGCAATGCTTTCAATGCTTCAGCCACACTAATATCTTTATTCTTTAAGTAAGATAAATATGTTCTCTCTTCCAGGATTTTGAATACTTTCTTTTGGCCTATATGTGGTTACTTTCTGCTGTTCACCCCACAGGCTTCCTTCAAAGTTATGATCCTTAACACCATGGGAAGAGGTGATAGCGTTGCTATTCTATACCATATCTACTTATTTCATTTATTGAGAGTACTTGCCATAACTTTCAAGGGTTTAATTATTTTCTTACTTATAGAAACACATGTGCCATGACAGTAGGAGTTTTGCCTGTGTTAATCACATCTATGTACCTGGCTCTCAGTAGATACTGAGTAAATAATGTTGAAGGGATCTTCACAAATGCCAAGTTGTCTTCATTTTATTAAGCAGGATTCACTTTTTTGCTTATATGCATATTATTCTTATTCCTTACCCAAGTTTGAGCTTAAAGATTATCTCCGAAATGAGGCCCTCCAACATTTATCCTACTTCCCTTTCCTTGCTCCATGGAGTGATTCAATCTTTTGGAGTCCTAGGAGCCCTATTGCTTATCCTTTTTGGACCACTTGTCATACTATAACATCATTATATGATTATCTATGCATTTTCTTACACTAGGAGCTCTTAGATATTAGAGCAGAAATTATTTGTCTCAGTATACCCAACCCAGCATCATTTCTATTCAGTTAAATTTGCAAGACATTTATCACACTGTACTGTTTAAAAAGGAACTTTGAGGCCTGAGAACAAAGGTCAGACACCCACTTCAACTAGTTACTAGCTATATAATAATGCTGAAGTTATTCTGAGCCTCAATTACTTCATCTATAAGATGATTCTGATTTTTTAAAAAAATTTAATCATTTACTTATTTATTTGGTACAGGATCTCACTATAGGCAACTTGGACTCATACTTATCCTTCTGTCTCAGCTTCCCTAGCACTGGTAATACAGGAGTGCACCACCATGACCAGGTTTCCTGGCTGCCATGTCACTCCCCAGGTTCTGGGTTCAGGACGGCATATGGTACTGGGGAAAAAACTGAGGTCCTTGCACTTAGCAGACAGGTGCTTAGACTGCTGAGCTATCTCCCCTGCCCCAGTGTTTGTGTTAATATGACAGCATCTGGTAGTATGAAGATTAGAGAGATAACATTTGAAAAATATGTATAATGTGTGGCACACAATAAACTTGCAGTAAGGGATAGCTAGGAGCATACTGGTTGTCTATAGGGGATTATAGGGCCACAGAGAAATGTGATCAATAATGTAGAGTGTGCCTAGGGAAAATCATATGGAGAGAAAACATTCTCTCAGCCTTTCACAGAGAGCAAATTGGTTAAGCAATGACTGTGACTCATCTACATATCTGTTGTCCTCTGAGACTAGTGAAAGTTCCAGACTGATCTCATTGGATTCTGAGGAGTTCCTTGAACTTGATAGCTGACTATATTTTCTAGAGAGTCCTGCATTTCCAGAGCCTGATGTTGCCCTGAAATAGAACTTATTTGAGCATGAAGGGGACAAGAAATATTCCAAAGTATATTTAGTTCCAAAATTACAAATTAGGAAAATCACCCAAGTAGGAAATTGCTTGTGTTTTTTTTCCTTTCCCAAATTCTTTCTTTCTTTCTTTCTTTCTTTCTTTCTTTCTTTCTTTCTTTCTTTCTTTCTTTCTTTCTTTCTTTCTTTCATTTATTTTGGTGGAACTGAGGATTGAACTCAGGTCTTGTGCTTGCCAGGGAAGCATTTATTCCACTGAGCCATCTCCCTGGCCCCTATTTATGTCTTTTTGAAAAAGGGTTTCACTATGCAGTCCAGGCAGGCCTTGAACTCACTTTGTAGCCTAGGCTGGCCTCAAACTCAGTGATCCTCGTGCCTCAGACTAGCCAGTGTGTGGATTTCAGCATGTGCCACTATGCTTGTCTCCCTTCCCAAATTCTGAGGTAGAGAAAAGCAGCTGAGTCAGTTCCACACCAAGGTACAAAAACCACATGCACCAGGCAAGTCTGAGACCTCCCAAAGCTGTATCACTTAAAGCTGAAACCTGGACTCCACAAGGATAGCCAACACTGTGGCTCCAGCCTTCAAGATCAGTGAGGACTCAGGACAAAAGAGAACCTGTACTCTAACATCCTATAACTCAGTTATAGGATATCCTAAATTTTCTAATCAAGGAGATTACAAGGCCACAGAGAAATGTGATTGATAATGTAGAGTGTGCCTACGGAGAGTCATATGGAGAGAAAACATTCTCTCAGCCTTTCACAGAGAGCAAATTGGTTAAGCAATGACCGTGACTCATCTACATGGCTGACACTAACAAAGGTTCCAGTCTGCAGTACAGGGTTTCAGGGTAAATCTTGAGGGGATATGACTGACCTTGTCAGATACAAAAGGTACATTTTTTGTTATATAGGTCTTGCTTTATCTTGGTCTTAATCATCCAGCAGATTAATATAAAAATGAGGTACAAAAAGTAAAGCCATATTAATATGCTGAACTGTAAAAGGCTGAAGTCAACAACTTCTGACATTGCCTGACAGAGATGGCTTAATGGTTTTTTCCAGACAGTTTTAATTTTATTTCAGTCTTTTCAAAAGAGCCCTGGGGCTCCAGACTGAAGTAGGCCTCTGGGTTGGGTCCACTGCTCCAAGTCATAAGGACAGGGAGACTTGTACCCTCCTTAGGTTACTCATTTAACAGTGTGCCCCAGGACAAAAGATGAAACAAAACAGGACCTCTTCCTACACAGCTAGTGTTGATTTCAGCTGTGTCATGTTGGGAAACATTGGAACTCTTCCTTCAAACTGGGCGGTGCTGAGGTTCCTGCCATGCTGATTCCCTTATACTTCCTTCCAGTCTCTGCAAGCTGAAAAGTCATCTTCTCTGAGTACACTTGGTAACAGTTCTAAAACCAAAAACATTCTTCAAGGCACTGTTCTCTGTTATTCTAGAAGTAGTTCAACTGGCGGATGAGCTGGTTGATGCGCTCACCCCGATAGCCAGGTGAGCCCATCTCCTTGAGGAAGCCCACCCTGTTCTTGGCAGCATGCCGGGCCGCAGACAGGTGGAAAAGGCTGAAGAAGCAGGTGATCTCCTGGAAATACGCCCCTGGGAAGGCGATTTCATGAATGAGGTCTTCCAGGCAAATGATACCAAACTTACCCAAGTGCCCCTTGATCACAGTGTTGTCCATCAGCAGGAGGGTCTTATTCTTGACCTTGCCCTGTCCATGTTTCAAAATGAGTTCCCAGACGGACTTCAGGTTTAGAAATCCCCCGTTTATATAAGGCTCCACTGTCCTCAGCATTTTGAGAGTTTGTGTGTGTGTGTGTGTGTGTGTGTGGAGGGAGGGTGACTTTAACAAAGACACCACTGAACAACTTCTTCAGGTGAAGTCTTGCAATGGTCTACTGTACTAGTAAACTCACTCCATGAATACTTTGGATGTGGACAACAAAGACCTAGGAATGTTCATCAAAGTGCAAGGTTTCACTTCTAGTCATTTCACACGCACCCTGTCACACTGCTGCCTCCAGGAATCATGAAGGAAAGATTCCAGTTGCTTAAATCTCATCTCTTTTACCTTCCTCTCTTTCTTTGCTAAAAGTGCCTGCTTTGTCTGGGTGGCTTTGAGGGCTTGATAAGCCTTCTTATTTTTCAGGAGATCTTCTGCAATCAAGAGGATCATTTTTCTTTGCTCTTCTTCTGCCATTTTTTTCCAGCGTGTGCTTGGTTTTTAAGGATATTGCATTACTGAATTTGAAGAGTTGAGAAGTTATGGACTAAGTTTAGAATCAGATAGTCTTGAGTTAAAAATCTCATCTCTGTCACCCACCGCCCACATTGAATTTACAAGATATTAACTGCCCCATGCCTTAGTTTTCTTATCTTTAAAGTTAACCTCATTGCACTATGATAACAAATGGTAGCCAGCTCTCCTGAGGATTGGATATAATAATATGCCCACACAGTCTTGAATACAAAGGTGCAAATGTTAGGTTGTTTCTGTCCTTGAGGCATGTATGTGTCCCTAACTCAGCCTGCTCTACTCAGCCATCACAGAACAAAATATACCATTCACAGTCCTATGCAAGAGTGCACCTGGGTATTTCTCAACTACACTTTTAAGATCTATAACTAGCAACAAGACTTTTTGTGATAGGGGCTGACATATGCCTCAGTTGTTCTGGGACTTGGAAAAAATATTCCTCAATAAGCCCTAAAGCAATGCTATTATAATGAAACAAGAAAAGGAAACAGGGTCGACATTAGCTCTTCCCAGGCTTCTTTAGCATATTTTGTCTTCAGAATACACACACACACACACACACACACACACACACACACACACACATTTATAACTGCTTTTTACTGACTTATTTCAGCATTTGCTCATTTTTAAAATTTTTTGATGTAATTAGTATAGAGTCCACAGGGTCACAATACTCCAATTGGACTCGTAGTGATCCTCCTGTTTTGAGCCTCTCAAGCACTGGGATTATAGGCACATACCATCACACCCAGTCTCAATCACCATCTCAGTGTGCTCCGGGGGTGGGGCAGCACAGCATGCCAGGGATCCAACCCCTGGCCCCTGCATCTGCCTAAGAAGGTGCTTTAATCCACTGAGCAGGCCTTTTTATTTTATTTTTTTATTTAAATAATGAAGGAACAAAGTAAATTTAGTCTGTACAGTAGAGTTGGGCTTTTTTTCATTAATTTTATTGAGAAAAAATGCAATGAGACAGTTTCAAAACAGGTTTGTAGGAGAGTTGCAATAATTAATACATTGCATATTGTTGTTTTTGTAGTGGTTATTCATAGTACAAGATGCAGACATGATATCCTGTCCAAACACTATAAGTACATATCTTCCTTCTCATTGAATTAAGAGAAATTAGCTGTATATCTATCTAACTATTTTGTATATACAGATACAAAATGGTCCTTCATTTGTATCCCGTTTTGTGTTTGGTTTTGTCAGAGATGGGTATTCCATTTCCATTTAAATATTGTAGGTGCTTGAATTCAGCAAAATATTACAATATAATCCAGTAGTCCACAACCATAATAGTAGGTCTGGCAATGTCAGAAGTTGTTGACTTGAGCCTTTTACAGCTCAGCATATATAATAAATACACAAAAATAGAGAATGCACAGATTTAATGAAATGATTCATGTTGTACAGTAGATTTGAACTAAGAAATATAATGACAAAGTCAAATAACGTTTCTTTGAAACAAGGTTAGTTTTATCAGAAAGGTTCATTAAGCATAAAATTAGGATGCTTTCTCTTATAAGTCAAAGTGAATTGTCATTTAGAAGAAAGCATATCATTTACTGACAAGACTAAGAATTACAGTTTAGTAACACCTTCAGGATTTCTTTATTTGTTTGTTTGTTTTTTGTCTTTTTGAGACAGGGTCTCACTATGCAGTTCAGGCTGGCCTTAAGCTCACTTTGTAGCTCAGGCTGGTCTCGAACTCACAACAATCCTCCTGCCTCAGGCTCCTGAGTGCTGGGTTTACAGGCATGTGCCACCATGCCTGGCTCACCTTCAGGATTTCATGACAGAATTTCAAAAATTTTGAATACATTATATAAGAACTAATATCTATTTTAATAAAAATATACCAGTTTGAACAGTAGTGTCTCTTACTAATGTAATGTGATCAAGAGTGTAGCTCTCATCAGTTAAATAATTTTGAGCAATAAATAAGGAAGCAATTTAGCAAAGCAATTTAGTTATTTTTTTTGCATATTAAGACAACAATCATAACTGACATTATACTGGGACAATTACATTTTGAAAATATAAAGCATATTGCATTTAACAGTATTTTAAGTAACCAAAACTTTAATCACATAGCCAAGTAAGTTTTCCTACTTAGACTTCATTTTTCTAGTCAATGCCTCATAAAAGGCATTAGAAAATATAAGAAATTATTTTGACAGAAGTAGAAACCTATTTCTTTTAATTTTTGTTGTGATTTTTCCGAAGAAAATATCAACATATTAAGCTTTCAAGTTTTAAGTAAAAATTTTAACATCATCATTATGTGTTATATTTTGAATTTTTAAAATATTTCTTAGAATAAACTATCTCTAATGTTTCGTTAAAAACATTTTATCACACGATTTATTTACAACAAAAACATAATTTTTAGATTATTACAAAATTATGCTTCCTTACTCATAGGTTATCATTAATCTAAAAAATCATGTTAGTACTCATATTTGTGTCCAAAATTATGTCACATGTAGATGTAAGAACTGTACATATAGAAGAAACATGTAACACATTGTGAGAAGGAAAATTCTGAAGTCTTTGCTTTTGAACCATATAAGGCTTTTCGGTAAAAACAAAATTACCTTTATAAAGCCACATTTTAAGTACTTTACTATCATAAAGTAGCAATGCATTTATTATGGAGAGGCAAGAAAGCCTTTGAGTATCTCTTGAAAATATTAGCACTAGGTCATATAAGCAAATCCATTTACAGATTAGATAAGTAATACCTACTAACACTTCACAGAAAATAAACAAAAATAAACCAGAAGTCCAGCCTAAATAAATAAATGAATGAGTAAATATAAATCATTAACTGAGTTGTGCTTATGCAACATAACAAATCTAACCTTAAAATGATGAACAAATACAACCCTCAATCACTGACACATTATTTAAAGCTCATTTTTAACTGGTCTGACAGAAGTTTCTGTGTATGTTCAGTTACTTATCATCCCTGTACAATAGTTACTCTAAAGTTCATTTAGGGGTCAGATAGCCTTTGACTTTTTAGCACAACTTTATACATGTATGTCAGCAATCTATGAAATACATTTAACAGATCCAAATATACCCAAATGTTCTATTATAAGGGTATCCCATTTATATATTTTAAACCAAGATATTACACTAAAATAAGAAACAGTAATTCATTTGCCAAAGGAAACCCTGAAGACAATTATTTTTGAAATATAGAAGTCAATGGACATTGTCTCTTAAATTTTAACAATAATATCCTAATTAGCTAATAACATAGGTAAAACATTTTACCAACCTTAAAGATATCTTATTCTTATTTCACCAATCAGTTTAAATTAGCTCATTGCTTATCTATGCAAATGAAAAGTCCTTGGGCTAATATCATGAGTGTTTATCTATCTATAACTCAATTTAAATAGAACTTTTAAAGTATGAGATTTATCTAAAAGTTAACACACAGAAGCTTATATAATGACCTAAATCATTCATAACTTTTACATTACTAAACTTTAGTGTTCCTATTTGAATGTTTTATATAAGCCTACCCTATAATGTTTTAAATGACTTTGGTAACTCTTGAATATTTGTATAATTAGGTTTTATAGAAAGCTCTAACAGAGCCAAGAGTCTGTAAGAGCAAACAAGAAAAGAAATTGATATGATCTCAAATTTTTAAAATGAGGCAGCTGCAAGTAATTTTACCAGTTATTAAATAGAGATTAATAAGCAGATGAACAGACAAGAAAACATATAGACACATAACACAATTACATTGAATCAGAGTGCACTTTTAGATGCATTGGACATGCTGAATTATAATTTTTTTTTGTTTTAGTTTTATAAATACAAATACACTGTCCAGAATTTTCCCTAAAGGGTACCAATTATTGCTCCTTTTTAATGTGAGTCATAATGATATTGAAATAAAATTTTAAGCTACTCTGAATACCATTTTTCTGTTAGCTAACATTATAGAATTATAAGCAATAAAAGTCAGAAAATGGAAAGAGAAGATCCGTAAATTGTTAAATGGGAACCTTTTTCATCTCCCTCCATATTGTAACAGCAAGTTTGAGTCCTTCTCTTAACTCTTTAAATTACATTCAGAGAAAATTCAGTGTTTTAAAGTCCTCCATCATAAATTGAATTCGTTTACAAAGTATAATTTAAAGGTGACATTTTCAGGACCAGACATTGAGTAACCTATAATCATTTAAAGTACACTACATGTCTTTAAGATTTCCCTTGTATACTTTTGGAGAAAAAAGGATAAAGGAAAAGTGTGTGTGTGTGTGTGCAGTGAGGGGGGGTGAAGAATCCCAGAGTCAGATTTTCTAGTGACTATTCTGCATTGTTACTCCAGAATTGGAGCTCCCTACATGGAGCAGTGCTGCCCTGTTTTCTGTCATGTCTAGTTTAAGCATCTCTGTAGTCTTGCAGGAATCTGTTGCTCATGTCCAGGATAAATGTTCTCATTCCTGGTACACAGCCCCAACCATCATCAAGAGACAAGAAGTGCAGGAAAAGAAGCTGTACACTGCAGCAAGGGTTTATTTTTAAAAGATCACCCCAAACATCCTTTTATCTAAGGACATGTAACATATAAAGAATCCAGAGAGGGGTTTAAAACTCTAGGGATAGCACTTAGAAACAATAAATCATATACCATATTATGAAGAGAAATAAACTTGAGTTAGAATTACAAGAATGTCAAAACAAAATAAGGTGAGGGAGGAAAAATACCTAGCATTAGAGAGGCAAACCCTTGAGTCCCCAGAAAAAAAAAATATTTATAGGCAAGGCCAAATACATGACCCTGAGATCCAGGAAGATAATTTTTGCTAGTTGCAAAAGGGTGAAATGGCCCTTTACATGGGCCTGTGGGCCTCTCCTGCTAACAGGAAAACACTCAGGAATCATGGACCTCTCCTCTGGACTCCCACATGAATGAACACACTGGGAGGAGGCCCCTCTTTTCCTTGCCCAGTTGGAGCAGAATGACTGTCACGGGAGCCCTGAGAAAATTACCTCAACTTCCATTGATCCCTCTTCATCTTCTAGCTTTCTGAGTTTCCCTGCTAAACAATATCAGGAAAAGTTAAATATTTGAGGCTTCCCATAAATGAAAATCTTACAGTGGGAGAGAAGGGACAAAATGGGACTTGGAGAAGTGAGAAAGATAAAATGAAAAGCCTTCAGGTGGACTTAACCAAAGTCATGGTCCTGTTGCTCTTTTACCACTTGCCACTGCCTCACCAAAAGAAAATGTCACTAAACAGGTCCTAGGAGGTTCTCAAACCTAAAATGATACACTCAAAGAGAAGAGGATAGGCCCTCAAGAGAGAAACAAATTATGATCTGGAACTTCTTATATTTATGGGCAGAGATATCCTCAAGATGGGTGATATAGGATGTATATTCCTACTCTCTATGAAATCATCCATCTCAGGCTGTTAGAATATAGACTATTTACATGCATTTGAATTAGAGATTTGTTATTGCTGCCTTATTGATAAGCACAATTTACAGGTGAAAGGAAGTGGTTTATTCACTGGAAAAATAAGGTAATTTGTAGGTAAAAGGGGATTGTGTAGGCTTACTGTGTTTTAGGATAAGAAAGAAAAAAGAAAAAAAATAATTAAATGGGGCTTGTGTCCCATAGCTGTAGTTTTTCTTTTTTAATTTTTAATTTTTTTATAATTTAGCTGTAGTTTTTCTTATAAATATAATTTAAAAGTATTAAGTTAAAGGTACAATAAATATATACTACAGTGATACATGTATACACATATCTATATAGCATAATGCATAAAAGCTAAATCTTAGAAGTCACCTATATGTCCATCAATAGATGAATATTTAAAGAAAACATGGTATTCATACATGAAGGAGTACTGTTCTGCTATGAAGAACAACTTAATTCATTTGTAGGAAAATGGATGTACTTTGAGACCATAATTTTAAATGAAATAAATCAGACATCCCAGCTTAAATATCACTTTGTTTCTCTTATATGAGAGACTTAAAATATAAATAAAAGAGTAGAATAAAAGGAAATAGGAAATAGGTAGGTAGAAGCTTTTACAGATGGGAAGGGGGCAAGATGGGCAGTGATGGGGATGCGGAGGGATGAAAAAAGAATTAAGATATACTATGTATATATACAAATTCTCCATGAGACAGGTAATCATTAGGTACTGCAAACAAGTACTAATAAAAATAAGGATTGAAAAGAAATATAATGCCAATTGCCCTTGTGTCCTTTCAACTTAGCTTAATTTCTTCAATTCTACCTCAGTCTGAACACTGAAATGACAGATTTGTTGTCTCACTTGCATGCCTATGATCCAGAATGTCTCAAAATGTGTCCTTCTGCTGCTAATTTGCAATGAAATTATCTGGGATAATTGTTAAGGATGCAAATTACTGGTTCAAGACTAAATGGACTTCCTAGGGGCATGTTCTCAATAAAAGTTCCTATGAACACTAAAATGTTGCGATTCATGGTAGCTAGATCTTGAAAGAATAAGTCTTACCAGTGATTTGTGTTTTTGGCTACATACTGGAATATTATGGGAAGTTTTAGTTATTCTGAATGTCTGGTTATCACCCACAGTGATTGTGATAAAATGGGTCTAGGATGTTAGGGCATCAGAATTGCTTTAAGATTGTGATGACTTTAATGTGCAGCTTACTTTGAGAGCTCAAAATTCTCAAAGGAAATTTTTTTTTTATTTACCAAAGTAAGTGTTAAATGAGGTTCATTGGAGAAGTTTGAGGTAGTGGGACATGAATCTGTGGGAGCTTTCTTAATTTAGCCATTTAAAGGAAAGTAACAAGGCTGGGCTAGGTGCTTAAGGCTTCCCCAGGCCACGCTTCTGCAAAAAAGTGACAGATATAGATCTGGTTGTACTTAAGTTTGTTGGGCTCTAAAAACAAAAAGGTGAAAAGTTCAAGATCTGGCTCTGGGAGATTGTGAATCAGATTTGATTTGTGGGAGCACTTTACCTCATAACAAGGATATCTATAGTCAGGCAACACTATTGTGAAACAGACCTAGCTTTGGTTTGGGGGTTTGTTGTTTTTCATTTGCCAGAGGTCTTGTGTTTTATATACCTACGGCATGAAGAATTCATAAGGAATGGGATGTAGCAACTCAGCCTCCTTTCCACTGAAAATGCACTTCTCTGAGCATAGCAAGCAAGTACCACAATTGAGCCTAGGAACTTTCTTTTTTCTCCTCCTTATCTTTTTATATATTTCAGGAACCTATCTTTGGCTCCTTGTGCTCATTATGTCCATGAATATTCTCGGCGAGAATCTTGCCTTTAATTATTTTGTTTAGAACAATGCCAACAGAACACTGGATAGCACTGTAGACTAGTCCAACACTGCCATAATACCACTGGTAGGGCATTTCTTTTTCAGTGGTAATCATCCCCTTGATATCTACAATTGCAACCTTTGTGTGTATTTACATATACATGGCAAAAATGGATGTTTTGTAAGAGGCCTAGAGAACATATACCAGGTGCCTCTCCTTTTTGTGTCTGTCATTTTGCTGGACTATTGGCCACAAAGAAGTGATGCAGATTTTGTAACCAGACAAGTCTGTTTTTGACGTGTGAACTTATCTCATATTAGCTATGATTTAATATGTCTGAGGGAACTCAATTCAATTATCTGAGCCTCAATCTCGCTGTTTGTACAATGAAGAAAGCACATTTTACATCATAGGTTGTTATGAGGGCACAGCAGCAAGTTTATGTTAACTGTACAAAGTTAATTGGACACAATGTAGATGGTTACATGAGGGCAACTATTTCTTTCTTTTCTATTTTCTGAACTGGACTCCAGGTCTTTGTGTGTACTATAAATGAAAGACATGGAATTAGAAGTCTTCTATAGCTCGATTCAAATTCAAACTTAACAAACCATCAGTTAAGGAATGTCGCTTAACATTTCCCCAGATTTAAATTTCATCATCTATGTGGCTCATTCCCTCAGAGAGTTGCTGGAGCTTGTACAGGATGCATTTATATTTTGTACAATAATAAAAAAGCAAGAGATTCACATGGATGATTAATAGTAGTCAAAGCCTGAATAAAACACATAGGAAAATATATAAAAATAATCACAAAAAATGTAATGTAATACTACATAACATACGGTTTCACATCCACTGGATTAGAAATAAAATTTTTAAAATCCCTTTATTGAATGCAGGTGAAAATAAGGAAATTGTCTTACACTGCTAGTAGGAGTATGATTTTATTTTAAAACAGAGTCTAGAATTATACATAGTAAGATTAAAAGTGCTCAGTTCAACAATATTATTGTTAGAGTAAACAAAATTCTAGAAATTTTTGTGGTACATAGAAAATTTGTTTTATATTGCACTCAGAAAGCAGGTACACTAAGAAGAGTTACATGGACAGAAAACATTCTCTTAGGTTTTCACAGAGAGCAAATTGGTCAAGCAATGGTCGTGATTCATCCACATGGCTGACCCTGACAAAAGATCTACGAGGTGCTGTACATAGTTTCAGGGTAAATCCTCAGGGGATTTGACTGACTTTATCAGATCCAAAAGCTATGTTTCTTGTTATATGGGTCTTGCTTTGTCTTGGTTTTAACCATCCAGCAGAAAAGTATAAAGATGAAGTATAAAAAGTAAAGCCATATTAATATGCTGAGTTGTAAAAGGTTCAAATCAACAACTTCTGACATTGACAGTCTTATGGAAAACCCACTACTATTGTGGACTACTGGACTATATTGGAATATTTTGCTGAATTCACACACCTATAATATTTAAATGACAATGGCATACCCTTCTCTGACAAAACTAAACAAAAAAGGAAATACAAATGAACTACCATTTTGTGTGTGTGTATTGAAAATAGGATAGATATACAGCTACATTCCCTTAATTCAATGAATAGAATGATTTGTTCTAATAGTGTTTTGGACAGGATATCATCTCTGCATCTTGTACAATGAATAACCACTAGGACAACAATATGCAATGTATTAATTATTGAAACTCCTACTAATTGGTCTCATTGCTATTTGTTTCTCAATAAAATTATTTAAAAAAAGAGGAAAGCAGGCACATACAAATTCACACACACACACACACACACACACACACACACACTAGTTCTGGAAAAATATCCTTACAATCTATTTGGAGAAGCATTATATTATGATGAGTGAGAATATACAATCTCATGTTTATTTTATTAATGCTACATATTTGTGATACTCAATTTTGTCTAGAAATCTTTCCATTTATTCTGTGTTTTTCATTTTCTAAGAGTATAGTTCACAAAGTAAACATTGATGATCTAGATTTCTGTAGACTCTATTATGATTTCTCCCACTTTCATTCCTAATTGCTTGAATTTGTGTTTTAACTTTTCTCTTTTTGATGAGGTTGGCTACTGCTTTATAAGCTTTATTTTTTCATAAACTAGCTTCTCAATTCATTGTGCATTTTCTTAGTCTCCGTTGCATTAATTTCTGTTCTTACTTTTATAACTTTCTCCCTCTAAGGTTTGGGTTTCATTTATTCTTCTTTTACTAGAAGTTCAACATTGGTTTGTTTATTTGAGACAGGTTTTCCTATTGTCAGAGTTCATCACTATAAATTTTCCTCTTGGGACTACTTCAATTGCAGCTCATAAGTTGTGGTACATTGTATTATAATTACTGTTTAATTGTATATACTATTTAATTTTGACTTTAAGTTCCTCTGTGACCCATTTTTTTTTTTTTTTTTTTTTTTTTTTTTTTTTTTTTTTTTTTTTTTTTTTTTTTTTTTTTTTTTTTTTTTTTTTTTTTTTTTTTTTTTTTTTTTTTTTTTTTTTTTTTTTTTTTTTTTTTTTTTTGTTCAGAAGGTATGGTCAAATAGTATTCATGGGATAATTTCACATTTATTTAATAATGTTTTGTGGGTTAATATGTGGTCTGTTGTAGAGAGCATACCATGTGCAGCTGAGAATAATCTGATATTTGGGGATGGAACACTCTTTCTTTCTTTCTTTCTTTCTTTCTTTCTTTTTCTTTCTTTCTTTTTCTTTCTTTCTTTTTCTTTCTTTCTTTCCTTCTTTCTTTCTTTCTTTTTGTTTTTGCAGAACTGGGGATTGAACTTAGGCCCCTGTGATTGGCCCTGGGAAGCGCTTATTCCACCAAGGCTTCTCCCTACTGTCAGCGGTAGAACACCCTGTAGACAACTATCAAGTCCATTTGTTCACAAGATTGGTTTAATTCTGGTATTTATATGTTAATTTTTTTCTAGCATAGCTATGTATTTGTGAAATGGGGTATTAAGTTTCCCCCTATACTTGTGTTATGGCTTATTTGGTTTTTCATGTATGTCAATATTTGTTTTATGTAGGTGAGTGCACTAATGCTTAGTGCATATATAATTATAATTCTCACTTTTTTCTCTGAGTTTGTTCTTAACAAGTATGAAGTGACCTTCTTTGTCTCTTTTTTTTTTTTTTTGTCTTTTTGAGACAGGGTCTCGCTATGCAGTTCAGGCTGGCTTTAAGCTCACTTTGTAGCTCAGGCTGGTCTCGAACTCACAACAATCCTCCTGCCTCAGCCTCCCGAGTGCTGGGATTACAGGCATGCGCCACCACGCCCGGCTTCTTTGTCTCTTTTGATAAGTCTTGGCTTAATGTTTACATTTTCTACAAATAGAATAGCTACACCTGTTTTTTCTAGTTTCCTGTGTCATAGAAATTGTTTTTCATCCTTCACTTTAAGTCTATATATTTCTTCTTGGGTTAAATGTGTTTCATGAATATAGCACATTGTTGAATCTTGTTTCTTTGTCCATTCTGCCTATCTGTTTCTTTTGATTGGTGAGCTGCCACCATTTATGTTGATAGTGACAACTTATATACATTGTCTTATCTTTTTCATGTTATTTTCCTATTCTGGTTTCCATGGTTCTCTCTTCTTCCAGTTACATGCCCTTTCTGGTGGCTTCTCTTCTCTCCAAATACATGCCCTTTCTGGTGACTTCTTTCTATTGTTGTTTTTATGGTTTTCTCCTTCTAATATATACTTTAGAGCATTTTGAAAAGGCAATGTGGTGGGCCTGAATTTTCTGTTTTTCTTTGTCATGAAAGTATCTCACTCCTCCTTTGATTTTTGAAGGATTGTTTTTGGGACACATCAATCTAGAAGTGGGTGGAAGATTGTTTTCCTTTATGGCTTTAAATACCTCACTCCTATCTCTCCTTGATCCGAGGGTTTGTCTTGAGAAGTATCCTGTGATTCTTTAAAAAATTTTAAAGAGAGTTCAAAACAGTATTAAAACAGAGTAAATTACAAATGATATAGAGTTTCACTAAACAAAATAATATCAATTTGACTTTATTTGTTGTATTGCACAGTGTTGTCTTCAAAATAGTTGTTCAGAGTACCAGATATATACATGCAACATCAGAGAAAGAAAGCAGATAAAAAATTATAAAAAATTAAGAAGAGAGAGAAAGAAAAAAATTAAAAAGAAGGCAAAAAATATTAAGCATTAAGTGTTAATGAAGTATTTCCTAGGACCAGAAGAAATACACAGTATAATTATCCAAATCATCCTGCTTACATAGCTTAGATATATATATCTTTCTCCCTCTCTTGTCCTTTTTCTCATCTCAGCAATTCCTTCCTTTGGAACAGGTTCATTCCCTTTTCACAGTATCTAACGTACCTTTCACATTTTATGTAATCATTCAGTTTCTGACACTAAGGCGACAATATGAGGTTTGCACATGTGGGCCTGATTTATTTCACTTCAGAGTATGGTCTCTAGCTACATGTATTTACTGATAAAAGCCTCAAATTTATCCTTTTTATAACTGAATGATACTTAATTGTGTACAAGTACCATATCTTCTTTATCTCTTCCTCAGTTGATGGGCATTTGAGTTGCTCCAAAGATTTAGTTATGACAAACTGCACTGCACTGTGGTATAATGTTTTCAGCTCTTCTAGAAAAGTCTAGGAGGGGAATAACTATGTTGAACACAACTGCAATCCTAATTTTCTGAGGAATTTTCACACTGATTTTCATGGTGGTTGTAGCAATCTATACTTCCACCAACAGTGGTGGAGCGTTCTTATTCCTCCACAGATCCTCCAGCATTTCTTATTGATGGACCAGGGTTTGAACTCAGGCCCTTGTGCTTGCCAGGGAAGCACTTATTCCACTGAGCCATCTCCCCAGCCCTTAGTTTTATTGTTTTATTTTTTTCTGGACAGGGTCTCACTATGCAGCCCACATTCATAGTGATCCTCCTGCTTTCTGCCTCCCTAGTGCTGGGATTACAGGCACGCACCACCATGCTCAGACTCCATCCCTGGCTCCACGCACCCGAAGGCGGGGCCAGTGTAGCATGGGAACTAGGAATCGAACCCTGGCCGCTGCGCTTACCTAAGCAAGCGCTTAGTCAGCTGAGGTATACTGCCAGCCCCATTGATTGACTTCTTGATGATAGTCATTCTTTCTGGGATGAGATGGAATTTCAGTGTTATTTTAATTTTCATTTCACAAATAATCAGTGCTATAGAACACTGTTTCATATATTAATTTTCCATTTTTATTTCTTCGGTTGAGACGTGTATATTCATCTCAGATGCCCATTTTTGGATTGGGGTTTTGAATTTTGGAGGCCTGAGTTTTAAAAATTCTTTACACATTCTAGATAGAAAGTCTTTGTCAAAGGGACAGTTGGAGATAATTTTTTCCCAGTTTGTGAATTGCCTTTTTGCTCTGTTAGTGATTTCTTTTGATGCACAGAAATTTTTTAAAAAGATGAGATTCCAGTTGTTGATTCTTTGCAGTATTTCCTGTGCAATTTGGTTTTGGTTCATGAACTCCCTGACTAACCCTATGTCTTTAAGATTTATACCTACTTTGTCCTCCAAGAGATTTAGTGTTTTAAATTTAATATGGTGGGGAGATAGCTCTGTAGAATAAGTGTTTGCCTGGCAAGTGCATGGGCCTGAGTTCAGTCCCTGGTTCCACCAAAGTAAATCTTTGATCCATTTTTACTATATTTTAATTAATGGTAGTAGACATGAGTCTAATTTTAGTCTTTGGCAAATGGAAAGCCAGTTTTTCCAACACCATTTATTAAAGAGGTTATGTTTCTTCCAGTGACCATGTTTGGCCCCTTCATAAAATTTAAGGTGGCTGATTGTGTTTATAGTTTTGTCTGCATCTTCTAATCTGTTCCATTGATCCTCAGGTCTGTCTTTATGCCAGTACTGTATTGATTTTAATCACTATGGCTTTGTAGTATAATTTCAGGTCAGTGATTTAAGATGTCTCCTCCCTTTCTTTTATTTCCCAGTATTGCTTTTAATACTGTGTCTCTTCTGGTTCCAGGTGAATATGAGGAAAGTTTCTCTAGATCTCTGAGGTATACTCATGGTATTTTAATCTGATTGCACTGAATCTATATAATAATTTTAGGAGCATGGTCTTTTCCCCAATGTTGGTTCTTCCTATCCAGGAGCAAGGAATATCTCTGCATTTTCTGAAGTACTCTTCAATCTCTTTTCTCAGAGTGTTTTGATTTTCCCAGTATAAATCTTTTACTTTCTTTGTCATATGGATTCCTAAGTATTTTATTTTTGGAAACATTATTGTGAAAGGCATGGTTTTCTCTAATTTCTCTCTTAGTATAATCATTGTTTGTATGCAAAAATGCTTTGGTTTTTGAGTACTGACTTTGTATCACGCTACATTAGTGAATTTGGTTATTAAATCTACTAAATAAAAAATAATCTACAAGTCTTTTGGTGGACTTTTTGGACCTTCTATGTAGACTATCATGTCATCTGCAAATAATAATTTCACTTCTTCCTTTGCACAGTGATTCTGATGAGCTTTCTTTTTTGATGATTAGTTTCTTTTCTCTATCAGCTTGTATTTATTTATTATTTTTTATTTATTCTATATTAATACAGGGTCAACAGGGTCTCACTACACAGATCAGACTAGTAATGATTTTCCTTTCTTCAGCTTCCCAAGTGCTAGGATTACAGTTGCATACCACCATGCCCAGCCTTCTAAGTGCTTTTAATGTTTTTGTTAGAACTGAGTTTCCGGAGTTTTGATGAATGACTATTGGTATCAACTTATTTTGATCATTGGTACTTGGGCTTCTATGTACTTAATTTGTATGTCAAATTATTTAGTCATGTTAGGGAATTTTTCTGCCATTATTTTTGTGAAGAGATTTTTTTTTTTTTGTCTTTTGCCCAATCTCCAGCTTTCTCACTGACTCAATATTATATTGTTTCATCATTATGTTGCTTCATCTTGTAGCTTTTGGACTAATATTTGTGGCTTCATGTTATTTTGAAGATATGTGTGTTTTCCTGGTTGTTATTCAAAGCCTTGACTGGTAGATCTGATATTCTCTGTTCACTTTTACTTGGTCTATTATGTATACTTTTGAAGGAGATTTTAATGTCCTGAATTTCTGTTCAGATCCATTTCTTTTTTAAAAATCATCTTCTTTTAACCTTTTTCTGCTTTAGTGTTGTGAATTTCAATTATCATTTCTTTTTTTTTCACCTTAGAGGTTATTTTTTTCTGTAACCGCTTCCATTTTTTTCACTTCTGCTGCTATCATTTCAAAAAGTTCCAGTGATTGATTTTCATTTCCTCTGTCTCTTTGTGCTCTGTATTTGTGTTATGTAGGTTGGGCATTTTAGATTGCATTTCCCTTCTTCACCTTGTCATTTTTTGTTTTGTATTTTTATTGTGTTTTATTTTATGTGTTGATTCTTGTAACTTTCTTATGCTAGATAAGCTTTATGTCTGATGTTGATGATTACCTAAGAAATGTCTTTTTCTTAGGATGTCTTACAGATGCAGGTGGTTCTTGTGTTTTCATGCCTTCCCCCAAAACTTATCTTCCAAATATATTGTGAGTGTGAAGTTGCTATCTATTTTACTTATTGCCCATTCCTTTTCTACTGGACTATGGTGGTGGCTATAAACCCTTAAAATCATAGTGTTTTCATACAGGGAAGCAAAAGTGATGATAACAGGTATGACATTCTGGTTAAAGTAGTGCAGTTAGCACCACTCAAGCACAGCATGGTTAATGACAAACTGTGGTAACTATTGTCCTGATACATTTTACCATATTAGCAAGTTATACAATTTTACAATATAATCCAACTTGTACCAGGAACTTGTGTGCAATAATTTTCTACTTATTAGAGTGGTTTTACACTGTTGTGTGTAGGGGGGGTCAAGAAGGATGGAAGTAGGATAGAAATGTGAAAGAATTTAAATATAGTAGAAGCAAGACTGATGTACAAACAATGATCATCTAATTTTTGGGTAATTGTAGTACATAAGAGTGACGGGTCAGAAGGTAAAGCCTAGGAGCACTGATGTAAGCCTTAAGGAGAAGAGAAAATGTTTACTCCTTTGAAAGTATCATAAAATCAAATGAGATAATTGACAAAATAGAGGAAGAGAATGAATATAATAAACCAAATGAAAGGCTAGAGATTTAAGTTGTGAAATAAATTGAAAAGAAGAAAAAATGGAAAGCAAAAACAACCACATAGAAAAAAATGAACAGAGAGAACCTGTGCTGTGACATCTTGGAACTCAGTGGTGTCCCAAATTTACTGATCAAGGAGATTATGGGGCTCCAGAGGAAAGTGATTGATGATGTACAGTGTACCTAAGGAGAGTCACCTGGAGAGAAAATATCCTCTCGGACTTTCACAGAGAGCCAATGCTGACACTGTCAAAAGATCTCCAAACTGCAGTACATGGTTTCAAGGCAAGTCCTGAGGGGTTTGACTGATTTTGTTAGGTACAAAAGTTACATTTTTAGTTATATAGGTCTTAACCATCCAGCAGAAAAGTATAAGCATGAGGTATAAAAATAAAACCATATTATTATGCTAAGCTGTAAGAGGCTCAAGTCACCAACTTCAGACAATTGCCAGTTCTGCTGAAAAAAATTAACAAAAAAATATATAAAAAAAAAAAGAAAATCAAAACAAGACTAAATATAATAGGGAAAATAAAAACAAAAACGAAGAAGAAATATACCAGCCCCGAAAGATACAAAGAGGATAGCCAATCAGTCACAGGGATTACAGGCCTGTGCCACCACACCCGGCTTAGTTATTCTTTTTAAGAACCAACTTCTTAATATATTGACTTTTTTAGTTTTTTACTCTCAATTTCATTAATTTCCTCTCTCATCTGCAAAATTTTCCTCCTTTATTTCACTTTTGGGCTTTTTCCCCTCAAATATCTTAAGTTTTTCCAAGGGTTATTTATTGTACTTGTTCTGTTTTCATAATATAAGAATTGATTACAATGAATATATTTAGTACTGCTTTCACCTGGAAAATTCAGTAAGCTATACCATAATTGTCATTTTCTCCCAAAAACTTTTAAATTTTTGCTTTGATTTCTTCCCTGACCCTTTGGTTGTTCAGTAGTATGTTGTTGATTTTCCAGAAACTTTTGCTTTTTTCAAAATGTCTTCTCTTATTGATTTCTATTTACTTTACTCAGTTGTCTGACAGAGTACATGGGACAATTTTAATTTTTTTTCACTTACTTTATGATCTATTTGAAAAACGTACCATGTGCTCCTGAGAAGAAAGTATACTCTGTTTTAGTGGGGTGGGATACACAAACTATTTATTAAATCCACATGTTTAAGGCAGTAATTCACCTGTGATATTTTTTATTGGTTTGTTATTGTTTAGTTGATCAACCTGTGTTTGAAAATGGAGTGTTAAAATTCCCTACTATGATTGTACTGGTGTTTATTTTTTCTTCATTTCAGCATTTTATGAAGATAAGAGCTTCAATATTCAGTGCATATATTATCAATGTTATTTTTTGTTGTACTTTCCTGTTAATAATATCTTATGAAATTGATTCTCTCTTTTGATCAGTTTTAGGTTGAAGTTTATTGAGTCTGATATAAGAATAGCTACACCTGCTTGTTTCAGGATCCTGATGCATGAAATTTTTTTTTTTTTGGTCTTTAACTTTTAGTCTATGAATGTCTTTTTGAATTACATCAGTTTCTTGAATGCAATAAACTGTTGGATTCTGTTTGATAGTCTGCCATTCTGTATCTTTAAATTGCAGAGTTGTCATAGTTAATTTCCTCTCAATGATGGAACAAAATACCCAATGCCCAAAGTTAAAGGAGGAAAGGTTCTATTAGGTCACAGTTTGTAGAGGTTTCAGTCTATTATTGCCTGGCTTCAGGGCAGAGTGGTACATGACGGAAGAACAGAAGACAGCAAAGGAAAGCAAAGGACAACCAACAATTCTTTTCATCTCTTATTTTTCATCCAGGGTACTTTGGGCAGGTAGCACTCACACCCTTAATCTTCGTGTCTTTGAGACTAGCACTGCACCATGAATCAATTCCAGTGTCATATACTCTAGATTCAACCACCTCTGCAAAAGCCTCCCCTATGACCACATGAGACTTCAGTGAAACAGCTAGACCCAAACCTAACAGGAGTTAATATCATAAACATTGAGAGATATTCCTGAGTTATGTGGGTTATTTACTATCAATGTTTTTTTTTGTTGTTGTTGTTGATGAACTGTTTTACTTTTCTGGACTTTTTTTCTGTTTATCCATGCATCTCACTAGTTTCATTTGTGTTTTTGGCTGTGTCCATTTCATTATTTCTTTTTTTTTCTTTTTTTAGATTTTATTTTTATTCTTTTTTATTTTCCATAATTTTATTGAAGAACAAATAGCAATGAGACAGTTTTAAGTCAAATCAGTAAAACAGATTCAATACTTAATACATTGCATATTGTTTTCATAGTGGTTATTTATTATACAAGGTGCAGACATATTCTATTTACAAACACTATTAGAGCAGATGCCTCTATTCATTGAATTAAGAGAATGTAGCTTTATGCCTATCTTTATTTAAAAAGCTGAACTATTGTACGGTTTTAATAATTAATACTTTTTACATTGTTATCTTCCTGGTGGTTATCCAGCCAGAATATCCTGTCCAAACCAGTGTCCTGATTTATTTCACTTATGAGTATATAGTGAGTCTATATGATATTTGCATATGTGTGTCTGGTTTATTTCACTTATGAGTATATGATCAAGTGGCATCCACTTCAATATAAATGCTTCAAGCTTATCATTCTTAATAGCTGAGTAATACTCCATTATATAGAAATACCACATCTTTTTTAACAATTCAGTGCAAATTGTATTTCTCATTGAATTATGCAAAAGTACTGCATATTTATCCTAACTGTACTGTATATACAAATACAGAATGATTCTTCATTTGTATCCCCCTTTTTTCTAGTTAGCCCTGCAGAGACAGGTATTCTATTGGCATTCAACCATTATAGTCGCTTGAATTCAGAAAAACAATCCAACACAGTACAGTAATCCACAATAGTACTGGGTAATCTGAAGAAGTTGTTGACTAGAGCCATTTACAGCTCAGCATATTAACATGGCTTTATTTTATATGCCTCATTTTTATACTTTTCTGCTCCATGATTAAGACCGAGATAAATCAAGACTTATATAAGAAAAAAATGTAACTTTTGTATCTGATGAGGTCAGTCGAGTCCCCTCAAGGTTCAACTTGTAACCCTGGTAATTCACTCTGTAGATCCTTTGTCAGTGCCAGCCATGTGGATGAGTCACAGATATTGCTTGACCAGTTTGCTCTCTGCCTGAGAGAAAGTTTTCTCTCCATGTGACTCTGTCCAGGCACACTATACATCATCAAACTCTTTTCTCTGTGGCTCCATGATCTCCTTGATCAGAAAATTTGGGGCACAACAGAGTTCCATGATGTTACAGTACAGGTTCTACTAGGTCCTGAATCTTCACTGACCTTGAAAGGCTAGGGCCAAAATGTTGGCTGACCTTGCAACACTTGCATTTCCCCAATTTTTGATCTGCAAACTTAGGTTGTTAACCATCCAGAAGAGAAGCTGATTATTACCCTGCAACATATGCAGTTCAGTTTCCCCTATCTGACTAAATTCTTTTTAGTTGTTGTTATACCTTTCTATTTGTATTTCTTCTTTTGATTTCTTATACTAGTGAGTCTATATGATATTTGCATATGTGTGTCTGGTTTATTTCACTTATGAGTATATGATCAAGTGGTATCCACTTCAATATAAATGCTTCAAGCTTATCATTCTTAATAGCTGAGTAATACTCCATTATATCGAAATACCACATCTTTTTCAACCATTCCTCATGTGATGGACATCTTGGTTGTTTCCAAGATTTAATGACCACAAGTTGTGCTGCTATAAACATAGGTACACATATATCACTATGATATGATGTTTTCAGGTCCTCGGGGAAAATTCCCAGTAGGGGGACAGCCGGCTTGAATGGAATTTCCATTCCTACTTTTGTGAGGACAATAAAGTAATTTTAAAAAATTCTATTGTTGTTAACACCTGGCTCTTTTACTTCGCCTAGGATTGAGAAGCAAAGCTCAAGCCAGGAAATATTTCTATTTGTACTGGAAGTCTAAGTGGGAGCTCTGCATCAGGATTATACTGTATGCAGACATCAGGTTAACATGAGAACATAGTGCCAGTGTAAGGAGCCAAAAATACGTTATGCAGGTGAAATCTGACTTTTGACTGAGGGAGCCAGGTCTATATGCAACGGCTCCAGACCCTCATAAGAGCACTATTTATGTTGCTTACTGACCTCTGGCTGTCTCCTGTGGGTATCTTATCATATACTCTTGACAGCGTGGACAATGATTTGCTACCAATATGATGTTCTGGAATTTAGGTTGCAACATTCAGCTCTTCCCTAAAATCATGACTCACCATTTCCTGTAATGTTACTGTGGCTACTTGCACTTAACTGAGGTTACTCATCAATCCTTGATTCTGTCCCATGTTTTCTCTCTTGGTTCCAACTGCCAACGTTTCTCTCAGTCCCAATGTGGGTTTGTGGCTCTGCAGGTTTCCTGCCCCCCATGAGCCAAAAGTTCCATCATAATCTATATTCTGGCTGCCAGTCAGCCAGCTTCTGCTTGTGGCATTATGGTCCTCAGGGATCTTCCTCTCTCCTACATGATGTGATTTCTTAGGTACAGTTTAATATTTTTACTTTCATTTGTCAGTTCTTCCTCCTCACTCTTGCTTTTATTCCTTTCTGAGCTACTCTTTCCAGTCTCTAGGCACTTTGTCCTGGAGAAGCTGAGTTGCTGGCATTTATTGCTCTTGCATTTTTTTTCTATTATGTTGAGAAAAATCTTTGTTATTTTGTTTTGGTCAGTTACACACATAGGTTTCTTGCTATATAAATTCTGTCAGATTGTGTTGTGACAACCTGACAGCCAGTTTACATCCCTGTTACACCAAAAAGTGATCTACATTCCTAAGTTTAAATTCCAGTTCCACTGCTTGTTAGCTCAACCTTCAGCAATTCATGTATTGTCTCTGTGTCTCAGTTTAAATGGCGATCATAGCCTCAGCTTCAAGTTTCTCAAATGTATAACGAAATGGGAAAATTGTCAGAATTAGTACATGTAAACCACTCAAAAATTTTTTGTACAAAATTAATAATAAACCGACAAATTATTCTTATACTTGGCCCAACCTGAATGCCCCAGAAATATAGGGTTCCACCTGATTTGCTGGTGCCAGCCTAATAAGAGGTGAACAACAAGGCCCTCTGTGTTCAGTACCCATGCTACTCTTCTGTGCTGACTCTTCTCTCTTTTTCTCTCTTATTTTTATTTATGTGTTTGGTACAGGGTCTCACTACACAGACTGGACTTGTACTGATCCTCCTGCCTCATCCTCTAGCACTGGAATTACAGGTGTGTGCCACCACACTCAATTTTGGTGGTAGTTTTATTTATTTATTTATTTATTTATTTATTTATTTATTTATTTATTTATTTTAAGGGCTGGGGAAATAGTAAAGTGGCATAGACACCTGCCTGGCAAGCACATGGTCCTGAGTTTAATCCTCAGTGCTAGGGGGGAAAAACCTAATGCTCTAAGCCATCCCAATAGCTCAGTGGACTAAAGTGCCTACTTAGGCAAAGCACAGTGGCTGTGGTTTAGTCCCTGGTGTTTTGTGCTGGCCCTGCCCCTGGGGGCACTGAGATAGCAACTGAGACTAGCGTGGTGGTACATGACTGTAATCCCAGAGCTTGGGAGGCTAAAAACTGGAGAATCACTATGAGTCTAATCTATGTAGCGAGACCCTGTAGACCCTGTACTAAATACACACACACACACACACACACACACACACACACACACTATTTTATTTGATTTAAAAATATAATAAAAACAAAGCAACATGAAACAAAAATGAAACAGAATTTCAAAATAAGAATAGGAAATTAACAACTGTTGTTATATTACATATTGTTATAATCAAATTTGTTGCTTACTGATTACACATTTGTGGTATATATTAACATTCTCATTTTGTAGAAAAGGAAACCAGGAGCTGGCAAGATAGCTTAGCTGTCTAAAATTCCTGCTTAGGCAAGCTTATTGGGAACCATGGTTTGATCCCTGGCATATATGCCACCCCAGCCCTGTCCTTAAGGTGGGCTAAGCTAACCAAAAAGAAAATAAAGAAAAGAAAAAAGAAACTAAAGTTAAAATAATTCAAGTGATTTCACAGCTGTAATAGAAGATATTTGTCCACCTATCCCTCCTGATTACAAGTCCATGAGTTTGTCAGAACTTTGAGGAGTACTGGTCTTCAACAGTACTCTCTATAATTGGCTTCTCATGTTGAGTTTTCAGAATTCCATTTTTAATGAGGTGGTAGAGAAATTTCTATTCAAGCAGTCCTTACACAGGCTTCTTATAGTATTCCTAGGATCATTAAACTGGGGGATTTCTGGAAACCATGGTCTAACAGCAAAAGTAAATCTCATAAGTGTACACATTTCTGACTCATCTTGAGTATAAACCATAATCCTTCCCGGGTAAACCAGAAGAACAAGTATTCATTTAGCAAAGCAAGCAAACAATGCCTAAGCATGATACCCTCTGAAGAGCCTTTGGCCTCCTCATGGACAACCTTATCTAGTGTAGCCATTAGAGCTGTTAAACATCAATAGATAATGAAGCCATTAGTAAACTATTAACCATACTCACATTACCTATTCTGATACTCTCTGGTCATAGTAGACACTTTTATAATTTTCTACTGGACAAAAGGAAGGTGCCTTTCCCTGAGAGTACTAGGGATTGGCTGCATAAATATCACTGCACTTTTATTTCTATGTCAGTTTCCCAGACTTGTCTCAACACATATGAAACCTGTGCTAAGAAAACTTACTATAAAAAGACATTCTGCATAGTTCGAATGAAGGAAAAGGAGGTTAAGACTATGATATATGGAACTAGAAGAGAGGAATTTGAAGGCTTTCAACACAGTGAAATGATTGACACTAATTTACTTGATTTCCTAATAGTTATACACTGTAAACATGGAACAAATTACCACCCTTTTTCCCCATGAAAATGCAAAAGAATTATGTATCAATTAACAAAAATAAAGAAACATTACAGGATTAAAAATCAGTGATGGGACTAGAGATATAACTCAGCAGCACAGTGCCTGCCTGGCAAGCATGAGGTCATGAGTGCAATTCCCAGGACAAAGATATCACAGTGGCTGAAGTTCTACAGTTTAGTTCTAAAGAGCTTGCCTATCATGTACAAGGCCCTAGTTCCCATCTCTATCTCTCCAAAAAGGAAGAAAAAATGACCTGTCTACAAACATTAACCTTACTCTGCATGTCTATAAACCTTGTTGTCCTTTCAAAGGCCAATATCAGATTTGATGTTATGAAGAAAAAGATGTAGGGCCTAAAACTTAGGCAAACACTTGAGACTCATTGTGGCAAATAAAAGGTGCTTCTTAAACTAAGCTCACTCTCTCAGTCTAAGCACATCTTTATCCCTGTTCTGATGGTCAGTTAAAACCAGAAATTACTCCATCTCACACTTTACTTGTGATCCTTGGAATAAGGAGAAAGAACACTACATCTCTTTCTTCATCTTTTTGAAATAGGGTTTCACTATATAGTTCAGGCTGGCCTTGAACTCACTTTGTAGCCCAGGCTGGTAGCAAACTCACAGTAACTCTCCTGCCTCAGCCTCCTGTGTGCTGTAATTACACATGTGTGCATCTATGCCTGGCCTCATATCTTTTCATTGTCCATAGAATTTCTCTCTTCTCATATGACTATGACAAGATTTCTGGAATAATCATAGCTTATATACTCCATGAATATGACATTGAGAATCTGGGACATCTCCACTGAGTGTCATGAAGTTTGGAAGCATAGTTTTTATAACTTAGCCTTTTCCCTTCATTACTGAGGTTTACTGCTTCATCTGAGTCATGCTGAGATTCCAATGAATTCTGTCATCTTTATTCTCCTTCTATTATATTAAAACTGAAAATTGAGGAATAACTTGAATGACTAAATTAGTACCAAGTAAGTTAGTTGTTTGATCTTGAAGACAATCCAAAATTTCAAATAATCTATGAGTGACTTTAAATCTTTAACCATCTTAGAAGTGAAAATTTTATTGTTTTTATTTTTATCTCTTCTCAAGTTAGACAAAACATTGTGGAACCAGCAGAGAGATAACAGGAAGCAAAAAGGTGAACAAGAAACTGTAATACTCATCTCCAACTTTAGGGCTAAAATGTTTAGGAAGGTTGTTGAGATTTTCAGACTTCTCAGAGGCAATTGTCAGTCTTTTGCTATATGTACTGATCATATCTTGAATTGAATTCCTAAACTCAAAAGGGACTTCCTTTGTAACAGAAGAACATGCTTTCTTTTTATTTTATTTTATTTTTTATTTTTATTTTATTGAACTACAAATGTCAATCAGACAGTTTCAAGACACCTTAACAATACAGATTTGATAAATTAATACATTGCAAACTGTTTTCATAATGTTTTGGTATTGTACAAGGTGCATACATAATATATTTACAGATATTATTTTAGCAGATATCTCTTATCAGTGAATTAAGAGTGTA
>PVKA01024693.1:0-33907 GCA_004027165.1 Ctenomys sociabilis | reverse complement strand
CAAGTTACTATTTTCCAGTTCTTGGGTCTTGTGAGCAGAACATTTGTATTCACTGAGTTTCCCTGTGGTGGTGCAGCTCCTTTAGCCTCCTAGGTCTCCACTTTGAGTTCAAGGCTCAAAGTTTTCTCTTCTTGTCAGCTATTATTTAGGGGGTGGGCTATTGGAAATTGAACTCAGGACCTTGTGCTTGCCAGGTAAATACTGTGCTGCTGAGCTGTCTCCCTGGCCTCATTCCCATCTGTCTGTTATGAACCCTGATTCCAAACCTTGTGATGTATCTCAATTACTCTTCTTTTGTTGCTGGTGCAAATACCTGACACCCAAAATGAAAGAAAGGTTTATTTTTGGCAGAATGGAGGATTGAACTCAGGCCCTTAATGCTTGTCAGGCAAGTGTTTATTCTACTAAACCATCTCCTCTGCCCTTAGGAAAGGTTTATTTAGCTCATAATTACTAGGTTTTAGGCCATATTTGGCTGACTCCAAGGCAGAGTGGCACAGTGCAGAAAGCATCCAGTTCATGGGGGCGGAACAACAACAATGGCAACAGAGAGTCTGTCTTTTTTATATTGCATTCAAGTTCTCTACCCCAGGCTGAGGGAAGTACACACACCCATAATCCCAGAAGTACTAAAACCCATAATCCCAGCCTTGAATCACCCATAGTCCCAGTGGATCATGAGTTAATCACAAACTCTAGAAGTCCCTGCCCCACGACTACATGAGGCTTTGGGGGCACAACTAGACACAAACCATAACAGGGTAGCATTCAGCAAAGTCCTGAATTTGATTCCAAGTACCAAAAATAAAAGTACAACATGAGCTATACATAATTTAATATATCCTAAAGACCACATGAAAAAATAAAAGAAAGTAGACAAAATTAATCTAGTAACATATTTAACCCACTGTCTCTAAAACATTGTCACTTTAGGCAAGCATGGGGTGCAAACCTGTAATCTCAGCACTTGGGAGCCTGAGGTAGGATTGCTGTGAGCTTGAGGTCAACCTGGGATACATAGTGAGGCCCTATCTCCAAAAAACAGAACAAGTAAATGAAATTTTTTAATTGTATTTTTCCCCCCTGTATTTAGGACAGGGTCTACAGGGTGTACAGGGTCTCACTACGTAGACTGGACTCATAGTGATTCTCCTGTTTTTTAGCCTCTCAAGCGCTAGGATTATAGGCACATGGCACCATGCCCAATCTCAATCACCATCTCAGCATGCCCTGGGGGGAGGGCTGGCATGGCACAGCATGGGTCAAACCCGGCCACTGCACTCTGCCTAAGCAGGCGCTTTAATCTACTGAGCTATCAGACCAACCCTATAAAAATTGTCATTTTAATATTTAATGTATATAAAAATCTACTCCGTTGACATTTTTTTCACTAGATCTTCCCAGTCCTGGTTGTGCTCTATACTTGCAGTGTCTCCACTGGGGCCAGTCACAGACCAGGTAGTTCATGGCCCAGTGACCCAACCCCGCCTCCCCCAGCTGCAGGTCCCCCACGAAGATCTCATTTACTTCATGGGCTGCCTGGAGTCCACATCTCCAGCTTCAGGTTTTCTCACTGGATCGGTCACATCCAGTGTTGCTGAACACACACTGTACCTGGTGCCTATACCTGTGAGGAGGAAAGGTGGAATCAGCTCCCGTGTGCAGCCTTGGACCCAAAGACTTGAAGAAGCAAGCTGCTCTGTCACAGCAGCTGGGAAGGAGAGCAGGGCAACAGTGTGTGTGTGTGTGTGTGTGTGTGTGTGGGCGAGAGCAGCAGACAGGGTGGCCTCGACTTTGGGCACCAGTGTCCAGTTTCCTTGAAGACAGTTTTTCTTCTCATGGACTGCTGAGGGCTGGCTCAAGTGAACTACATTTATTGCGCACTTTATTTGTGTTCCTATTTCATTGTAATATATAATGAAATAATTGCACAACTCACCATCATGCAGAATCAGTGGGAGCCCTGAGCTCATTTTCCAACACTTAGATGGCCTGGGATTGATGGAACAGTGATGCCCGAAGTGTGCTGTTTATATTATCTGCTCCATAATCTCATCCTGGCTGTTGTCACTGCAGAAAACCCTGCTTCACAAAGACAGGATGATGGAGGCGGGGAATGGTTACACACACCTGTAATCCCAGCACTGGGAGGCTGAGGGAGGAAGATCCTTTTGAGTTCGAGACCAGCCTGGACACATAGTGTTTTTGTTGTTGTTGTTGTTTGTCTTTTTTTTTTTTTTTTTTTTGAGACAGGATCTCACTATGCAGTTCAGGCTGGCCTTAAGCTCACTTTGTAGCTCAGGCTGGTCTCGAACTCACAACAATCCTCCTGCCTCAGCCTCCCGAGTGCTGGGATTACAGGCCTGCGCCACCATGCCCAGCAACATAGTGTGTTTAAGGCCAGCCTGAGCTGCATACAAGACTGTGTCTCAAAAAGACAAAAAAGAAAAAAGATAGGATGGTTGAAAATGGAAGCAGGCTTTTCAGTGCTTTTAGGGCAATATCAGGTTATTCACTTTGACTTTGATCTAGAACACACAGAGATTTGAAACTGTCTCAAAACACTGTTAAGGCCACTATGATTTGTGATCTCAAGCAGTTGATTCTCTTCTATTTTTTTAAAATGTATTTAGAGCAAGGTCTACAGGGTCTCACTACACAGATTGGACTTATAGTGGTTCTCCTGTTTTCAGCCCTCCAAGTGTTGGGATTACAGGTGCAGACCACCATACCCAGTCTCAGTTGCTGTCTCACTGGCCCCACCCCCGGTGCACACTGAGCTGGCCACCAAGATGGGGTGTGGTGGTGCATGCCTGTAATTCAGCACTGGGGAGGCTGAGAACAGGAGGGTCACTATGAGTCCAAGCTGCACAGTGAGACCCCATACCAAATACATTAAAAAAAAAAGCCCCCTCACTTCTGTGGATAAAAGAAGGCATGTGTGCTCTGCATTCATCTCCTCACAGGCTGCATCAACAGACATGAGTAAAGGGTCTCATGTCTCAATATGGCTGATAAGTTAGTCACATTCTGCAAAATGTTGTTAGGGTTAGGTGACTTTTTTGGCAAGCCAACATTTCTCTACAGATGATATTGACTCACATTTATAAGCGACCTTTTTGACCTTCACAGTGAAACCGGGAAGCCATCCTCTTTCATTTACTGACATTTACTGACACAAAATGACCAATTATAGTTTCCTGATATGATTCAAAGACTTGAATAATTGTTCTTCTGTGCTTTTGATTGAAACAAAAATGCATATAACATATCCTCATGCATATTGTCCTGAAAAATATGTCACACATAAACAAATATTGATGCCTTGCTGTCAACACCAGTAGACGTATTCACCTCTATACATACCAGAGCAACCTGTTCATCCTCTCTGGCAAGTGTGCCTCAATACCCTCTGCTAATGCATCAGTTTGTGTAGTTATGATACTACCTGAGTGAGGGACACGTGTCACACTTGGAACCACAGCCCCTCTTGGCACTAGTCAGGATCAACTCTTTGACAACAGTCTCCCATTCAAATACTAAGTAGGCCTGACACTTAACTAGTTTCTGAGGTCCGACAAGATCAGGCACACTGATGTTGGTATAGCCATGGACTCTCTTCACCTGTAGAAAAGGGCCTCCCAACTTAGCAATGCATTGGCCACTGAGAACGATGCTCTCAGTACTCACGTATTTGGCCTTCAGTTATTGCTTCTGGCTAGGTGTGGTGACACACACCTGTAATCCCAGTACTCAGGAGGTCAAGGCAGGGTGATCCAGGCCAAGCTTATACTATGTAGTGAGACCTTCCCCACAAAGTTTGCTTTTGTTCTTTGTGTTCAGGTCTTTTTTTCTTCTGAAAAGCCCAAGAGGTTTGTCTTTTAATGCGTGGCACTTGGTCTCTGTGTAGCAAAGCAGTTCTGGAGGTTTCAGTTTTGTTGGATATACTGATATTACTACATGTTATACAAAGCAGTCTTAGAAGATGAGGGTCACCTGCTGCAGTGAACCCATAATTTAAATAGGACTCTTGGTACTTTCTTTTAAAGGCAGCTTTTGGGCCGGGGATGTAGCTCAGTGGCGCAGCGCCTGCCTAGCAAGCGCGAGGTCCAGAGTTCAATTCTCGGTTCCAAAAAAGAAAATAGTAAAGGCAGCTTTTAAGCCAGGCATGGTGGCACTTGGGAGACTGAAGCAGGAGGATCATTGTAGGTTAGAGACCAGTCTGGGCTACAAAGTGAGTTCAAGGCCGTCCTAAACTGTGTAATGAGAGACCCTGTTGCAAAAAGACAAAAAAGAAAAAAAAAGCATTTCTTGTGTTGTTGTTGGGAGTCATAGGATCTTCTGGCCCATCTTTGGGTCTCACCTCTATTTAAAGAAGTTTTCCAGTGACTTTTTTTTTTTTTTTTTTAAACTCATTTGGTTGCATTTAGCTCTGGGATCCCCAAGGCTGTGACTCAGACAGTGGGCAGAGCAAGAAAGAGCCACACATGGAAATAGTAAATAAAACAATAGGCAGTCCATGTGCAGATGAAATATGTGTCAGAGTCTCACCTAAAGCCTCGCACCAGCTGCAGCCATGCAGTTAAAGTGCATCAGCTCAGGGGTCACTACAAAGCCTGCTTCCAGAGTCAGTTTAACTATGCCTGGCCACTCACTGCAAGCCATTGATTTATTACCATCGCTGCTAATGTTTGTCTGTACTGCAGCTGCTCCCAGCGCTAGGGTCCACACTTCAGCTCCACTTTAGATCATCAGACATTAGATTCTCATAGCAGCCTAGATCCTTTGCACATGCTGTTCACAGTGAGGTCTGCTCTGAGGAGAAGCTAATGCCACCACCGATCTGACAGAAGGTGGGCCCAGGTGGCCCTCCCTGTGTGTAGAGAGGGGCTGCTGCAAATACAGATGAAGCTTCACCAGCTTCCCTGCTGCCCACTGGCTCCTCATAGTCTGCAGACGAATACCAGGCCTATCTGGGGCTTAGGGATCCCTGCTATGTAGTATGCAAGGCTATACCCTTACAACCAGCCTGAGATTCCCAGGAAGTGCTTTGCTAATCTGCTAGGCCTTTCTTTGTTTTTCATTTTTTTGAGATAGGGTCTAGTGCATAGTTTAGGCTGGCCTTGAACTCATGGCAATCTTCCTGCCTCAGATTGCTAAGTGCTGGGGTTACAGGTGTGTGCCACCACACTTGGATATAGGCTTTTTCTTAATTCACTGAAGTTGACATATTAGAATTAACAATCATATTCTTTATATATTTTTAGCTGTAGAAAGAAGTCTACTTAATGGACTATGTGCTAGGAATCCTTTCATTTATTTATTATTTTCCATTTACAGATGAGGAAACAGGCTGTGGAGCAGAAGTGCCTTTCTCAAAGTCACATGACTGTTGGGTGACTGAGAGCAGACCTACTTGGGACTGTTTGAATTCCAAGTCCCCGCTCTCCCCACCACACCAAACCACTACCTCATAATTTTGATTCCTCCTTGTTCATTTTCAGAAACTAGCCTCTACCAACAGCTCTATCTATCTGACTTTTTCCTTAGCCTTGCCTGTCTGAGAGGGACCAGGACCAGGTAGCAGAGAGCCATGGACCAGTTTGGCCTTGGGGACAAGGGTACCCTTCCATCAGAAACGCACCTTCCTTTGTTCTCAGAGAGCCAAGGTCTCCACTGCAATGACACCCTCAATCGGGATCTGGGTCCCAGCACACGTGACCTGCTCTATGCCAGCCTAGGTGGCTTGGATCTGGACCCCACACTCTCGGGGCCTGATATACCCAGCGGGGTCATGGAGGACAACTTAGACACCCTGTCCCTGTACTCAGGGAGGGACAGCGATGCTGGGAAGCTGCTGGAGGAATATACAGATCTGGAGTCTCAGACTTCTGTACAAGGTGAGGCTGCCCCCTTGGGTGGAAGGGCTGCAATGTTTGACAGTCCCTGCAGTCAGTTCAGAAAACTCTCCTACAAGTGATATAGGGAAGAGCTACCCCTGTCCTTCTCTCCCAACTCCCTAGCAAAAGAAGCAGAACTAACCTAAGAATGATGTCGAAAGCCATAACTGCTTGGGGATATTCCAGCCTTTTTTTTTTTTTTAATCTATTTATTTATTTAGTACAGGGTCTTCAGCTCAGACTGAATCCTCTGTCTTGGTGATCCTCCTGTCTCAGCTTCCCTCATGCTGAGATTATAGGCATGCACCACCACACATGGTTTCGGTGACTAGTACGGCATGCAGTACGAGGGATTAAACCCAGGTCCTTGTGCTTGCCAGGCAGGTGCTTATGGTGCCAAACTATCTCCCCAGCTCACATTCCAGCATTTTGCTGGTGTGTATACAGAGCCTGGTGAGAGACTTTCCTGCCCATGACGTAATCTCAGGGCTCTTCACCTTGCCAGAATGCAGCGGGATCCTGTCCATTTTGCTCTCAAGCTGCTTGACATTCCTAGGCTTCACTGTTTTCATTTGTAGAGAGGAGCAAAACTAGAAACAATCACAGAAGCTCTTTATAGGCCAGGAAGCATTGGACAGATATTAGGTGTTTTGTTTCCTTAAGAGATCCCAGAACCCCTGGGTTCTAGTGATTCTCTTGCTTTCTCCACCACACCCTATTAGTTAGCAATACTATATTTCTTAATTTTGTGCAGGGATGTTTTGAGACAAGGTCTCACTGAGTACCCTGGACTGGCCTGAACTCACAGTGACCTTCCTGCCTTAGCCTTCCAAGTGCTGGGATTACAGGCATGGGCTACCATGCTCAGCATTAATCTCATTTGAATAAGTAGCTCAAGGACAATTCCAGCCCAGAGTGGTAGCATGTACTCATAATCCCAGTATTGGGGAGGCTGAGACAGGAGGGTCACTTTGAGTTCAAGACTAGTCTGGGCAAAATAGTAAGACCCTGTCTCAAAAAAATAAAAATAAAAAGCCAGTCATGGTAGCACACACCTGTAATCCTAGCACTTGGGAGGCTGAAGCAAGACACTCACCATAAATTTGAGACAAGCCTAGGTCACATAGTGAGTCCAAGTCTGTCCTGAACTACAGAGTGAGGCCCTGTCTCAGAAAACCAAAAGTAGGACAAAATGACATTCCAAAGAACCTACTAAAATGCAAAGCCTCTGAGAGCTCTACTCCACAGAACATGAAGTAGACAGATGTTTGCTTTGTCACTGTGCTGGCCCAAAAGCTGAGGATGAAATAAGGGTAGGAGACACTCACTGAGGTGCAGGCCCTGGTGAGGCACTAGGCAATAAGCAGGGTCCCCAGCCAGGCCACGAGATGGCCTGAAATGCTGGTGACAGGAATCAGTGTAATTGTGTCTCTTTCATCAGGTAGTCATAGGGGTCTGTCCAAGTCATTATAATCTAGTTTGGCCTTTTCTAACTTTTTTTAAAATGTATTTGGTCCAGGGTCTCACTGCAAAGCTAGGACTCATGATGATCCTCCTGTTTTTTCAGCCTCCTCTGCGCTGGAATTACAGGCATGTGCCATTATGCCCAGCTTAGCTGACTGAGCTTAGGCTTGACTAAGCTTACCTAAGTAGGCACTTTAGTCCACTGAGCTATCTGGCTGGCCCAAGGCCCTGGGTTTTATCCTCAATATTACCCACATCAATAAATACATAAACTAATAATTCTGTTTGTAATTGTGAAAACGTTGTATTTGCTTTCACACATAGAGGTCAACCACACACTTGTCATTGTAACAGCTATTCTGTATTGTTAGCCCACATTCTTAGGCTAGGGTACTGTTTCTGTGAACAGCTTTTTACATTTTGAATTTTCTTTGGAGTACTGTATTACCCTCCAAGTGGGTTTACTCAGAAGAAAGTGATATTTCCTAAGCCAGTGATTCTGTTTGCCTGTTTTTTAGGGTCCTTGCCAAATTTTTTCAACTCTCTCTCCCCCCCCTTCCTTCCTTCCTTTGTTATTGTTGAGATGGGGTCTGTAGTTCAGGCTGGCCTTGAACTCACTATGTAGTCCAGGCTGGTCACAGACTTGTGGCATCTTTCTGCCTCAGCCTCACAAGTGCTGGCATTACAGGTGTGACCTACCACAGCTGGCAACATTTTTTTTTTTTGTTTGGTTTAGCAGTTGCTTTAAGGAGCTTTTAAAGTAACTTAGCAAGGATTAAGGATGGCCTCAGAGGGAGCCCAGATTTTCCTTGGTTGGAATTACTAAACTACTTGCTGTAGTCATTTCTTCTGCAAGGAAGACAAAGGCCAGGCAAAGAAGGTAGCAAATAGTTCTGCTGTGGGCAAACCTGGGCGAGCGTCCTTTGCTTTCCTCTGTGTCTGCCAGCCACTACTGCTCAGTAGTTTGAGATCCTATGGTTTGCCTTCCTTCCTAGATTCTTGGATCCCATCTCTATGACTTGATAAAAGGCTGTTTCTACACAGTCTGGTCCATCTAGCAGGCTCATCTAAGGTACAGAAAAGTCTCCCATTCTGGTGGTATGGTGGTACATGTCTGTCATCATAGCACATAGGAGGCTGAGGTGGGGATCACTATGAATTCCAGGCCAGCCTGAGCTCTGGAGCAATCAATCAATCAATCAATCAATCAATCAATCAATCTTTCACTGTTTTATTCACCTCGCTTTTTTTTTTTTTTTTTTTTTTTTGTCTTTTTAAGACAGGGTCTCAGTATGCAATTCAGGCTGGCCTTAAGCTCACTTTGTAGCTCAGGCTAGTCTCGAACTCACAACAATCCTCCTTCCTCAGCCTCCCGAGTGCTAGGATTACAGGCCTGCGCCACCATGCCCGCGTTTTTTTATTTTTATTTTTTTGCGAAACTGGAGATTGAACTCAGGCCCTTGTGCTTGCTGGGCAAGCACTTATTCTACTGAGCTATTTCCCCGGCCCCTCCCCTAGCATATATTTTTTGAGTGCCTGATGGTGCCAGATGGGAATCCCAGCAGATAGCAGCATGGCAGAGCCAGGCAGAGGCCTTGTGTCCCTGTGGCCTGTATGTTTCTAGTGGTTGAAAATCACCCTCCCTTTAATCCTCATTCACCAGTGATAGAGCTCTGTCCCTGAACTAAGACAGATGCAGGCTCTCCTCCTGCTCCATGCACAGCTTTCCAAGACTCACATACACCTCCCTCCCACCTCTCCCCAGAGTCTTCCAGGTCCTTCAGCCATTCCTCCAGTGACATGGTTCATAAAAATATTTTCTATCATTTTTCTGAGAGATATAGAAAACATGAGAAATTCAGACATACACAAAGAAGAAAATAAAACTGACCCATCCATCCATAAGTCTATTCTGTTTTCTACTTAGATATGTTTGTTTTGAGACAGCATACCCAGCTTTTTTTTAAAAAAAAAAAAAACAACCAGGGTTTTGCGGTAGGCTGCCTTTCTCTCATCCTTCATGTCATCAAGTGTTTCCCTCAGCTTACTTAGAGGCATGTGCCTGATGTTTTCCAGGAAGGTGAAATACATTCAGCTCGCTTGTGGCCAAAGCTTTGCAGTAAGTTGTATTTGTAGTTAAGAACCCCTCCAAAAAAAGAACCCAAAAGTAGGGGTCAGGGAGACAGCACAACAGCATAAGCTCCTGCCTGGAAAACACGACGTCCTCAGTTTGATCCCCAGTACAGAAAAAAAAAAAAAAACAAACCCAAAAGTAAAATGGGTTGGTGAGTGCAGGAGTTTCAGTGTCCCACGTTCGCCCTCTGCACATGCATACCAGGCAATGGTGCAGTGCTGCAGCCCTGCCCTAAGAGGTCATGCTGCCCTACAAGCGTTTTATCCTGCCACCAAGCCTATTCCTTCTCACAAGGCAAAACCAGGTATGGTCCCATGGGGGCCCCACTCCCCTCTCCTCTCTTGCAGAGCTGCTGAAATTGGAGGAGACTCTGAGAGACTTGGAGGGCCTAGATGTGGGGCTCTGTGCTGTCTCTAGCTGTGGATGACCTATGCCTTCTCCCCGTTTAGACCAGGGACCAGGTGCATTCAAACTTCCCAGAGAGGCTGAGGAAGCTGGCAGAGCCACCTCGGGCAGTGCCAGGAAAGGGAAGCGGCAGCACAGCTCTCCCCAGAATGCGCTCCTGGACTGCAGCCTCTGTGGGAAGGTGTTCAGCAGCGCCAGCTCGCTCAGCAAGCACTACCTGACGCACAGCCAGGAGAGGAAGCACATCTGCAAGATCTGCAGCAAGGCCTTCAAGCGGCAGGATCACCTGTATGTGGGCAGCGGGCAGCTCCCGTCTTTCTCCTCCCTCCCGGCTCACCCTATTCTGTCCTTTGTTGGGTTTTCTGCCTCCTTGTTCCCCAGATGGAGACCAATAGGCTCAGGTGGGCGTGGACTCTGTGCTCCTCACTTACCCAGGGTCCTGGTCCAATTTGGTCTGCACCAGTGAGGGAATAAATCTCTGCCTTGATCTTCAGTTTAGAAATACATAATGTCTCCCCAGGCAGTTAATGGTGTCTTTTGGGAGTTTGGCTAATGTGATAGAGAAAGGCACTAAGTCCTTGGGAGATGTCTGAGGGTAAGTGGGTGATCTGCTGATGGGTGAGGGCAACTCCGGGCACAGGTGACTGAGATGCCTGTTCCTAAAACATGGCAGTAGAGGCATATTTATTGTTACTCACTCCTCCTCTTATTCCTCCTCTTCTTCTTCTTCCTCCTTCCTTTTTGTTCTTTTAAACTCTTGATTTTAAAAAAATAGGCATAGCAGTGCATATCTGTAATCCCAGCACTCAGGAGGCCGGGGCAGGAGGATCTTTGCAAGTCCAGATCAGCCTGGCCTACAAAATGAGGTCAAGGCTAGCCTGAACTGAAGATCAGATCTGGTCTCATAAAGAAAAATAAAAAGATATTTTAAAAAGGAAACTATAGTTTAAGAGTTAGGAGCAAATTCCTTTGCTCTTATTGTCTTGGAACTGAAGAGCTGTCCATGCCGGCAAGAGAGGGAGAGGCCGACTGGTCTCGCCCAGAGCTCTGTGAGCGCTTGTGCTTGGAGGAGCCCACTTCTTCCCAGCGTCACCCCGGCTCCTGTCACAAGCTGGAGACAGGCCTAGAATGAGGTCCTCTGGCTCCTTCTCTGTCCCTTCCCGTAAGAGAAGGAGGTCTAGGGCTATCTTTCGGGAAAGGCTTCAGTCAGTGGTCTCATCCCAGGGGCCACAAGCCAGCATTGTCCAGAGCCTCAGACGGTGGCCACTTGGTTGTTCACTGGGTTAGTGCAGGGGGTGGGTGAGGTGAGTGAGGTCCACACTGACACGCAGCTACACTTGCGGAAACTGTGGGCAGAGCTGGCCGTCTTGGGCATCTATGAATTGCTTTTTGCTGTGGTTGCTGCCCGCACTCCAGAAGGTGAGCCCCAAGCTGGCTCCTGGATGTGTTCTGAGAACGATGCCCCTCAGGAGTGCCAGTCTGGGCCACTTCAGAGCTCCCTCTCCCTGTCTCCCTCTTTGCTGAGTGCCATTTCTGGGTTGTGGTACGGGTGCTCTGAGGACCCTCACAGCTTCTGGGGCTGTGCAGTGGGGTGCTGGATCCCAAATGCCCATTCACTGATGCCCTGTCTCACGTCTGACCCCAGGACCGGGCACATGCTTACACACCAGAAGACTAAGCCCTTTGTGTGCATTGAACAAGGCTGCAGCAAGAGCTACTGTGACTACCGCTCGCTACGGCGGCACTATGAGGTGCAGCACAGCCTGTGCATCCTGAAGGAGGTCCCCCCAGAAGAGGATGCCTGCGGAGATGCCCCTCATGCCCCCGACACAGCTGGCCAACCTCTACCCAGTGGCCTGCGGTCCCTGGGGCCCCCAGAAGCCAGATCCCCTGGCTCTGTCTTGCCTAACCGAGACCTCTTGCGCTGTATTGTGAGCAGCCTTGTCCACCAGAAGATCCCATCTCCCAGCCCTGCCACAGTAGGGCCTGCAGAGAGCGAAGGGAGGAGCACAGCCTGTCCCTGCACCACCTCACCGGGGTCCTCCTCCTGTGCCCCAGGATCCCTGGGCACTGAGGCTCCCGAAGAGCCTTGTCCCCCCCTGAAGGAGCCGGCTGCTGATGTGTGCACAGCTGCCCATTCTGGGACAGCTGAGAATGATGGCCCTGACCCTCCAGAGTCAGAGCCCTCACTTCTCCAGCTCCCGTCTTCCCTGGAGGACTGGCCTGAGGGCGGCTCCCTGCCTGCCTCCTTGCCTCCTTTCTGGGGACAGAAGGGCCCTGCCAGTTCACAGCCATCCAGCCACAGCTTCCAGTGGCTCCGCAACCTGTCTGCCTGCCCCAAAAGCAAAGGCAACAATGTGTTCGCGGTCCACAAGCCCCCTGGGGAGGGCTCAGAGTCTGGCCCTACGCCCAGCAGCACGTCCACTCCAGGGGAGCCCTTGCCCAGTGCAGGTGGCAGTCAGGACGCACCGCCCTTCCTGCCCACATTCCTGCAGGCACCCAGTGAGGCCTCGGGTGACACCAAGCCTGACAGTGGGGATGAGGACAGCTGGGCTTCCAAGAAAAATGAGTCCTTCCCAACAGATGCCACGCCCCTCCTCTGCCAGCTGTTCCTGAAGTCCCAGGAGTCTCTGGTGAGCCACGAGCAGATGCAGGTGCTCCAGATGATCACCAAATCCCAGCGGATCTTCTCCCACACCCAGGTCACAGCCACCTCTTCACAGTCCTCTGGGCCCGAGGGCAAGCAGACTGCGCTAAAGTCCCTGCAGGGGCCCTGGCCACAGCAGGCTCGGCCTCTGGCATCTTCTGTGGACTCTTTGCTGGTGGGGCCCAGAAACACAGAACCAGAGGGATCCCCAGCCCGCAAAAGAAAACCCACATCCACAGTACCCAGAGAGGCCTCCCCCAATGGCACACGGCGAAGCACAAAGGGAACACCAAAAGTGGCCTGTGCACCACTCTCCCTCACCACGCCATCTCCAGACCCCTCCCAGAGCCCAGACATCTCTTCTCTGGCCAAGCAGCTGCGATCTTCCAAAGGGACCTTGGACCTAGGGAACATCTTTCCCCCCAGGGGTCCAAGGCAGCCCCAGGCAGGTGATGAGCTGCCCAGCACCCAGCTGTCTGAGAATGGTGCAGCCTCAGCAGCCTCAAGAAGCGAGAAGGGCCCGGCGTGTGCCCGGGGTGGAGGTTACAGGCTCTTTGCAGGTCACCCCAGATCCCAGCGGTTCTCGGGCTTCCGGAAGGAGAAAGTGAAGGTGGATGTGTGCTGTGCAGCTTCTCCCAGCCAGGTTGCCATGGCTTCCTTCTCGTCGACTGGGCCTCCTGCAGATCCTGCCCGGGATGCAAAGTCCAAGCTGACCATATTCAACAGGATCCAGGTACTTGCACCCCTTCCATGTGGCCTGAGTGTAGCACTGCCAGAGTTGCCTTGGGTGTTGATTTCAGCATCTGTTAGCACAGTGAGGAAATTAGATCCAGAGAGATTGTGCCCCCTTCTACTCCAAAACAAAACAAAAGAGAAATGAGTGCAGTACCAAGTTGTCCAAAGCATGTTGTGTCACTTTGTTATTTCACTAAGCTTCTGTTTTGCTTCCTGTTCCCTTTTGAAGTTGCCACCTTAATTCTTCAGAGCATATAAGGGTAGACACTCTGCCCTGCATATTTCTGCGTGGAATGGCCACGTCTTTCTGACTGCTGTGAGCAGGCCCATGTCGCACACTGATGGACATTAGCCTTGTTCCTCTGCGCCTGGCACCCAGGAGACCCTGCCCTGGGGCCCTTGGCTCCTCAGTCACTTCTCTCAGCATCAGCAGCATCTTCCCATTATCACACAGCTGATCCCCCTCTCCTCTACAGCTTTATTATCCAAACATCATACCATTCATCATTCTTTTCTTTTCTCTAATTTTTTTTGGCAGGGTCTTACTATATACCTTACTATATACCTCAAGGCTGGCCTTGAGCTCACTTTGTAACCCAGGCTGACCTCAAATCACAGTGCCCCTCCTAGTGCTGGGCCTGCAGGCATGAGCTACACACCAGGCATAAATTTGCCATTTTAAAGAGAGTGACTAGGTAGCTTTTAGTGTGGTCCCAAGGTCTCAAAGTCATTACTAGTATTTATCAGGACAAACCACTCACCCCAGAGGGAAGCACTGCGCTCCTTGTCGCCCTCGTCCTTCCAGCTCTTGCGTGCCCTGGCAGCCACAGGTCTACTCTGCTCTCTACATTTTGTGGGAGTGGAATTGGGCTCTGCACACCTTCTGTGTGGCTCATTCGCTGAGTGTCAGTGTCCCAAAGCTTTCCCGGCTGGGCCAGATTCTGTGACATGCAGACAGGATTGTATTTGGCTGCTCATCAGCAGCTCACTTCCACCTTTTCGCTTTTGTGAGCAGGCTGCTGTGGACATTCGTACACACCTTTTTGTGCAGATACATGTTCTCATTTCTCTCGAGTAAACGCCTCAGAGTGGCTGGGCCATGGCCAAAATTCCAGGAGGCGCCAGACTGTGTTCCACAGCAGCTACACCATGGTACACCCTGTCACCCCAGCATATGAGGCTTCCAGTTTCTCTATGTCCTCGCCAATACATGTTTCTGTCCTTTTTAGCATTACTGAGATCACTCAGTGGATATAAAGTTTATGTATTTCCCTGATGAGGGCTAATAATGTTGCATCCTTGTCTGGGCTTTTTGTGGCTATTTGTGTATCTTCTAAATGGCAATATTCATCGAGGTGCTTTGCCCTGAGACTGAGTTAGTACTGTGCTGTTCCTGCCTGGATGTAGCCCCTTTTCACACAAATGACTTGAAAGTATTCTTTCCTGTGTGAGGATGTCTTCCCCTTTTACTTGTGATATTGCTTATAGGGCAAAACTGAGTGAAGTCCAGGTTGTGTATATGGTCTTTTGTATAACTTTGGTTCATCTCTAAGAAAACATTGGTTACACAGACAGATTTCCATGCTGTCTCCCAAGGGCCATGCAGCCTGAAGCCCCATATTCCTCCTTCCTGCTGTGTCACTCATATGCATTTTCCTCAGCAGGGTGGAAACATCTACAAACTGCCCCAGCCCGTGAAAGAGGAGAGTGTGGCAGGTGCATGGTAAGTTGAGAAGCCTCCTGGCTTGCTTGGCACTGCCCACAAGAGTCCCCTGTGGTTTGAAGTGCTGTCTGGGTGAGTGAGCTGGACGTCTTGTCCTGAGGATGATGCCTCCACCCCCCGAGGAGTGTGGGTATGGCCTCTGCATTTTAGGGTTTTGTCAGGGTGGTCAGTGGAGGAGCAGAAAACAATCAGTAGCCAGAGAAGGAGCCTCATCCTCCCATTCTTCCTCCCTGCCTCTTCTCCCACAGTAACCCACAAAATGGGAGCCCTACAGATTGGACAGAGCCCAGGAGCACTTTTATCTGCAAGAATTGCAGCCAGATGTTTTATACTGAAAAAGGCCTGAGCAGCCACATGTGTTTCCACAGTGACCAGTGGCCATCACCTCAGAATCAGGAGCAGCAGGTAAAGGAGCACCAACAGTGCTCTTACTGGCAGGGCTTGGCAGGCCTTGGGGAAGAGGGGGAGACACTGATGTCCACTGCCTTGGGCTGAAGATGACATCCTGGAGGAAGTGTGGGCATGGCCTGGTGGCAGAGCTAGTCTGGTCTCTGGGGCAGGCCACAGTAGCAGAAGTCCCCACCCTGGTATTTACCCCACCCCATGCCAGGAAATCTGCCACAACCTTTCTAGCTGTCCTCAGAACAGCTCTTCTGTCCCCTGGCTTCTGTCTGCCCCAAGAGCTTAAAGAGCTCCTGAAGCCAGTCTCTCCATGTTCAGGTGTTGGCCACAGAGCCTTGCAAGCCACCAAGAGAGGCTCTGAGGCTCAACAGCAATGGGCAGAGCTCCCCAGAAGCCAAGAAGCCCTTGGAGCACACAGCCATGGCTCCTCTGGGGATCCCCATGTCCACACCCATTGCTCTATCTCCTTGCATCCCAGGGCACATGGCCATGGTGTTGTTCACCTATCTGCTGCTTCCCATGCTTTTCTAGAGCTATGGGGAAAGCCACATGTCCCAGGAAATCCCAACTCTACAAATGCTTGGGCTCAACTTCATTCAGTTATACAGCATTCATGGATCCCTGTGTCAGCCCTACTGTAGGGTAGTGCAGGAGACACAGCTATAACCATGACAGCCTGGGGCTCCCATTCCAGTGGAGAGACAGACCTGGCCCCGGAAGTGATAATCTGGATTGGCAGGGCTGTGTTGGGCTATCCAGGGACCAGCCCACTGGAGTCAGGCAAGGCTTCCCTGAGGAGGGGCTGTCAGAGGGGAGTCCTGGAGGGAGAGAGGCAAGAAAGGAGGATCAGCATCAAGGCTGGCAGGAAGGCTGACCCCGGAGGTCAAGGAGAGCACTGAGCGGGAGCCGCTGGTCTCAAGGGCTTGGCTCTTCAGTCCTAGGAGATCCTATTTGGGGAAGCTCTTATTGGACTTGGGGGTGGGGGCCCTGAGCAGGAGGCTGAAAGTCCCATCGGCACCACCATGACCTGAATGGTCTCATTTTCATTCATTTGCCAGTACCCTGTGCCTAGCCTCCAGTCTACACTTGTTCCTCTGAGCCACTGTAGCTGGGTCTGCACACTGCAGGCTCCAGGCTCAAATGGCATCAGGCTGGTCGCTTGGGTTTGCCCTGGCCCTGGCCGGGTGATGTCGCTGTGGGCCTGCTCAGCCTCCTGCACCAGGGCTTGAGTGTGGCCCCACTGGCCACACAGGAGCTGTTTCCCTGTCTCTGTGGCCAGTCTTCCTTTACCCAAGTTGTACTACCCTGAAAATAGTGTTACATCAGGGGGCTACAGGTGACCCCTGTGGTTCTGAATCCTTTTCTTCTTCAGGGGCAAGAGAAGGATGAGGAAGAGAGAGATGACAAGGACAGCAGCCAACACAGGAAGCGGAAAAAGTGCCCTCAGCCTAGGGCCCTGTTCATCCCTCCCCTATCATCTGCATTTGGAGACCCTGGTCCTGGCAGGGGCCACGAGAGCTGCCTGCGTTCTCCCTTGCCACTGGTGGACCACCTTCTAAAGGGCTTGTTCCAGTGCTCCCCCTACACGCCACCTCCCATGCTCAGCCCCATCAGGGAGGGCTCTGGGCTCTACTTCAACACGCTGTGTTCCAAGTCCCAGGCTGGGCCCCACCAGTTTGTCAGCTCCATGCTAGGTGAGTGAGATCAGGTGCTCCCTCCCTGCTGTAGATCCATGCGCCCTGTGTGGCAACTTGTCCTCAGGGACACCCAGCCTGAGGGTCTCAGTGCTACTGAGAGCACCCCATACTGCTGTGAGGAGCACCTTCTGGGTACTTAGAGTTTTACAGCAGAAAGAACACAGAGCCGTTTAACATGGCCACCGGCTGCACCTGTCTCACACCTTGAGCAGCTGTATTGAGACACAGTCCACCACCCATGCAAATCCTTCCTCTTGAGTGTGTAGTGCTTCTGACCAGAGTCACAGGCCGTACACCCACATGCAGTCTGACTCGAGCACCTACAACCTCCCTGGGAGAAGCGTGTGCCCACAGTCATTCCCTCTCCACACTCACACCCCATTGTCTCATGCCCTGGCAAATGCACCTCTGTGCCCTGTCTCTATGGACTTAGCTATTCTGGATATCTCCTACAAATGGAATTACAGTGTATCACCTTTTGTGCCTAGTTTATCTTACTTAATATGATGTGGTTTTGGTTTTTTTGGTGATGCAAGAGATAAAACTCAGGGCCTTGCACTTGCCAGGCAAGTGCTTATTCCACTGAGCTATCTCCTGGGCCCAGTATGGTGTTTTCAGGTCCATCTGTGTCATAGTCTGCATCAGTGCTTCATTTCTTTTTATGGCTGTATAATATTCCATCGGGTGGCTGATGGGCATTTGAATCTCCACTTTTTTAGGCATTGTGAATAGTGCTGCTGTGCACAATTGCATACAACTTTTGTGTGTGAATGGATGTTCCTACTTCTCTTGTGGGAGATAAGTAGAATGAAATGCTGTGTCTTGTAGTAACCCTGTGTAAACACTGAGGAACTGCCAAACTTTTCCAAAATTTTTGTACCATTTTAGATTCCTCTGGGCAGTGAGAGTTCTAGTGTCCATCATCCTTGTAAGCACTTGCTAGAGTCTATATTTTTATTGTACCATCCTTGTCATGTAAAGTGGTATCTGAGTGTGGTTTTGGCCTGCGTCCCCTACCAACTGATAACGCTGAGCACCATTCTGGGCTCTTCTTGGCTGTATACCTTTTTACATAAATCCATGAAGCTCAGGTTTTTTCAGCAGGTCACCACCAGTTGTGTGTGACCACACTACTGGGCTGTTTTTGTTTCTTGTGGTACCGAGGATTGAACTCAGGACCCTGAGCTTTCCAGGCAGCTCAGGTTTTTTCTTTCATCATTTGTACTTTGGTGTTCAGTGTGAAATGTTATCTGACTCAAGGTCATATAAGAAGAGTTATTCTTCATTTGTTTTGGGACTGGAGAGATAGCTCAGTAGAATAAGTGCTTGCCTGGTGAGCGCAGGGTCCTGAGTTCAATCCCCAGTGCTGCAAAAAAAAAAAAAAAAAAAAAAAAAAAAAGAAGAGTTACTCCTGTTCTCTTCCAAGAGTTTTATAATTCTGACTTAGATCAGTTAACTTGTATGTAATGTATAAGGTAGGATTTCAGGTGCATTATTTTCATGTGGGAATCCAGCTGTTCAGCATCATTTGTTAAAAAGATCATCCCCCATTGAACTGTCTTGGCACCTTTGTTGATAATCAGTATACAAGGGTTTTTGTTGTTACTGTTTGGTTGGCTTTTGTTTTTGAACTCTGTTCTTTTGATTTGCATATTTATCTTTATACCAGAACCACAGTTTTGATCATTGTGGGTTTTTTTTTTTTTTTTTTTTTTTTGTCTTTTTGAGACAGGGTCTCACTATGCAGTTCAGGCTGGCCTTAAGCTCACTTTGTAGCTCAGGCTGGTCTCGAACTCACAACAATCCTCCTGTCTCCGCCTCCCGAGTGCTGGGATTACAGGCATGCGCCACCATGCCCGGCTCGATCATTGTGGTTTTGTGCTAAGTTTTCAAATGGGAAATGTGAGTTTTCCAACTTTGTGCTTCTTTTTCAAGATCATTTTCAAAACCTAGTTGTTCTAGGTCTCTTGTGTTTCCATAGATTGTAGAATCAATATTAGTTTTTAATGTATATGTCAATTGGGAGTATTGCTGTCCTAAACAATTTTTTAATAAGTAAATTTTATTTTAAAGAAATCTCATGTGACTTAATTCACATTAGGGTCACTTTAATGAGGCTGTCTTCAGAGTAGCCTTTTTAAAAACAATTTAAGCTTAATCCAGCCATCCAATCTGCCTTGCCACAATTCTTCTATCTCCACTTGAATTATGGACATTGACAAGTGTGATCTTATATCCAATTTCATCCAGAAATACATTTTTGGAGGCTAGAATTTGACTTGTGCACAGTATTGGTATCTTGGCACATGACCTAGATTCTGCATCATTCCATGGCCTTCCATTACTAGTACTGAAACTCAGCATTTGTCAGTCAGCATTAGGCAGAATGTTACACGCTGCACTGCCACCGCTGTAAATACTTACTATGATGGAAGCACAACCTGAGTCAATTTTAGCTACATTGACCAATTCTGGATGCCAATCAACAGTGCCCATTCTAATCCAGAAGGAAGCTTCATGTCCTAAACGGTTTTAAGCCTTTCCATCCATGAACAAGGGATGTGTTTTCATTTATTTAGATTTTGTTTTGTTTCTTTCCATAATGCCAGTAGTTTTCAGTGTGTGTCTTAAACTTCCTTTGTAATACTTATACTTAAATATTTTATTCTATTGTAAATGAAATTATTCCCTTAGTTTCTTTTTTTATGTATTTAGTACAGGGTCTATAGGGTTTCACTACACAGATTGGACTTGTAATGATCCTCCTGTTTTCCTGGGACAGGGCTGGCACAGCAAGGGATCAAACCCTAGTTCCTGCAGGCACTTTAATTCACTGAGCAATCTGGCTTACCTTAGTTTTATATTTAGAATATCTTTTTACATTTCTTTTTTAAATTTTATTTCATTGAAGAACAAATAGCAATGAGACAGTTTCAAATCAAATTAGTAGGACAGATTCAAAAATTAATACCTTGCATATTGTTTTCGTAGTGGTTTTTTGTTGTACAAGGTTGCATACATGATATTCTATTTACAAACACTATTAAAGCAAATGCCTCTAATCAGTGAATTAAGAGAATGTAGCTGTATACCTATCTTTTTTAAAAGCTGAATTATGGTATAGTTTCAATAATTATTACTTTTTACATTGTTATCTCCCTAGTGGTTATCCATAGTACAAGAAGCAGACAGGATATACTGTCCAAACACTTTTAGTGCAAATCTTTCTTCTCATAGAATTATGCATAAGTACTGCATATTTATCCTAACTGTACTGTTTATACAAACACAGAATGGTTCTTCCTTTGCATCCCCTTTTTTGGTTTAGTCCTGTCAAAGATGGATATTCTATTGTTATTCAATTATTATAGGTGCTTGAACTCAGCAAAACAATCCAACACAGTCCAGCAATCGACAATAATAGTGGGTTATCCGAAAAAGTTGTTGACTAGGGCTATTTACAGCTCAGCTTTTAGAATATTTTATTTTTCTATGGTCTTTTGAGGTAGGGTTTTGCTGTACAGTTCAGACTGGTCTGTAGTTCACTATGTAGCCCAGGCTGGCCTTGAATTTGAGGTGATCCTCCTGCCTCAGCTTCTCAAGTGTTGAGTTACATATGTGTGCTTTGACACCTGGATTAAAATTATTATTATTATTAATGTGTAAAAAGTATGATTGGTATTTTTATATTGATCTAGTATCCCTGACATTGATGAACTCATTTAGTAGTTGCAATAGTTTTTTTTTAATAAATTCCTTAGGATTTTTGTTGTTGTTGTTATTGTTGGGGTTTGTTTACTTGTTTATTTATTTTTGTCTTTTTTTTTTTTTTTTGTCTTTTTGAGACAGGGTCTCACTATGCAGTTCAGGCTGGCCTTAAGCTCACTTTGTAGCTCAGGCTGGTCTCGAACTCACAACAATCCTCCTGCCTCAGCCTCCCGAGTGCTGGGATTACAGGCGTGCGCCACCACGCCCGGCTTTTTTTTTTTTTTTTTTTTTTTTTTTTTTTTTTTTTTTTTTTTTTTTTTTTGTCTTTTGAGACAGTCTGGCTATAAAGTTCAGGATGACCTCAAAAAATAGTTTTTTTTGGTAGAACCAGGAGTTGAATTCAGGCCCTTATGCTTGCCAGGGAAGCACTTACTCTACTGAGCCATCTCCCCAGCTCCTCACCTCAAATTCATACTGTTCCTCCTGCCTCAGCTTGGCAAGGCATTCACTACTTATACCTGGCTGGATTTTCTTCCTACTAGATCAAATAAAGATAGAAGATGCATGTATCAGTTTGAGGAAATTCCCCTCTTTTTCTGTTTTGCTGAGTTTTCTTAAAATCATGAAAACATATTAAGGGACTGGGGAGATAGCTTAGCGGTCTAAGCACCTGCCTGGAAGGTGTAAGGACCTGAGTTCAATCCCCAGTACCACATGCCATGCTGGCCCCAGAACCCCAGGTGCACTGCATCATCCTAAAACCATGTGTGGTGGTGCATACCTTAACTCCAGAGGCATGCTGCAGAGCTGAGACAGGATCACTATGTGTCTGAGCTGCACAGCAAGACCCTCTACCTAATTAATTAATTAATTAAAATTACTTTAAAAAAGTGTTAAATTCCGTGTCAATTTTTTTTGCACTTATTGAGATGATCATGTAGGGTTTTTTTTTTTTGTTTGTTTGTTTTGTTTTTTGTTTTTTTTTTTTTTACTTTCGTTGAATTGATATACCATATTATTTTAAATGATTTGTGTTCAGTCAATTTTATGTTGTATCCCTGGGATAAGTCCTACTTTATCATGATACTTTTGCCTATTATTGGAGTTGATTTGATAGTATTTGGAGGGTCAGATCCATATTCATAAAGGGGCCTGATCTCCAGTTGTTCTGTGATATCCTTGGTTTGGTGAAAGGGTAGTACTGGCCTCATGGAGTAAATTTGAAATATTCTTTCCTGTTCTGTAGAGGATTGGATTAGTTCCTTAGCTGTGGGATAGGGCTCACGCTGAAGCTGTCTGGGCTGGGATTTTTGTGTGTTGAGAGACAAGAGTATAAGACGTTTTAATAATTACTATTAATATGTTTGTGTGATTTTATTCTTTCTTTTTGAGTCAGCTTAAGTGTTTCATGCCCTTGCGCTTGCCAGGGAAACACTTATTCCACTGAGCTATCTCCTCGGCCCATTTTCTCATTTGTAGCATGTTTATCTTGTGCTTGCTTTGAATTCAGGTTGCTCGTATTTTCTAGTTTCTTTTTTCTTTTTCTTTTTCTTTTTCTTTTTGCAGTGCTGGGGATTAAACTCAGGACCCTGCACTTGCCAGGCAAGCACTTGTTCTACTGAGCTATCTCCCCAGCCCCCAATTTTTTCTAGTTTCTTGAGATGAAAGTTTATGTTATCAGTTTAAGAATTTTCTTTTTCTTATTTAGTTTAGGCTGGCTTCAAGTTTATGACAATCTTCCTGCCTCAGCTTCCTGAGAGCTAGGCTTACAGGCATGCACCACCACACCTAGCCAAGAATTTCCTTTTTTAATTTTGTCTTTGTGAGATAGGGTCTTGCTGTGTAGTTCAGGCTGGTCTTAAACTCACTTTGTATTCCAGGCTGGCCTGGAACTCACAAGGATCATTCTGCCTCAGCCTCCTGAGTGCTGGGCTTACAAGTGTATGCCATCATACCTGGCCAGAATTTCCTTCCTTATAAGTGTAAACATAGTTTAAATTTCCCTTTGAGCACTCTCTTAGTCATCTTTCTTAATTTTAATGTTATGCTTTTGTTTTCAGTATTTTCTAATTTCTTTTAGGACTTGGCACTTTGATTACTAGATGTATAGTGTTTAATTTATATGTATTTTTCCTGTATTGGTTTCTAATTTAATTCTGACATGGTGGGACCAGCCAAATAGCTTAGCAGACTAAAGTGCCTGCAAGCAAGCACAGGGGCATCTTCTTGAGGCTTTTTACTATGTTTTCTAGATCAAATGGATGGCTCTTTTAACATTTGTGTGGTGAAGGATGATTCTAAAATCAGCATTGAACCGTGAGTTGGAGCACATTTAGAACCTGAGGGTCCTTCTGAGTGAAGTTACTTTTAACTTCTGGGGTTCCAGTGTCAGTTTTTCCCAGGGGCTCCTTTTTCATGGGAAGGGCTGGTCTAGCTGCTGAAGCTCCCAGGGGAAAAGCGGCGGATTCCTCCAGATGTATGAGGCCAGATGGCACTGTGGGGGACCTGTGATCTCTGTGGAATGCAGCTGGCAGAAGTGGCAGGGTAGCAGCAATACCTCCCTGTCCTAGAGGGGCACTCAGGTGGTAAATCTGCCATGAAGAAAAACAGAGGAACAAGGACAAAACCCTGGAGAGCTTCCCAAAACACCCAGCACTTGTCAGGTGACAAGTGGCTGTGTCTGAGAGGTGGCAGTGGGTGCCCCAGAGCAGGCTGCAGCTGACAGTGGAGCACACAGCTCCTCCTGTCGTAGTCACCTTTGCATATCATGTTTCAGACACATCAACATAGGAAGCCGCTTTCAGGCTGAGATCCCAGAGCTGCAGGAAAGGTCGATGGCCAGAACTGATGAGCATGTGGCCTCTCTGGTTTGGAAGCCGTGGGGTGATGTGATGACCAACCCGGAGACGCAGGACAGAGGTGGCTGTGGCTCTAGGCTCAAGTTCCCAAGGCTCCTTCTTCCCCTCCTGCTCCAGGGAGTCTGTCCCCTTGACTTCCTCCTGTCCCTGGGGAGGGGCAGGGGAGAGGGTTAGCTCCTCGTCTTGCAGTCTCTTGCTGACCTCACCCACAGCAGCTGGCCAGGAATTCCAGAGCCATGCTGGTCTGGGCCTGGACTCTTCCCCTTGAGGGAGATACGCAGAGGGGAGGTGACAAGCAGCCTCCCTGTGAGGTCCAAAAAGGTTTCCTCCTTGGCCCCTGCTGACTCCCTTGGTGTCTTCCTCCTTACTCGCTCCTGCCACTGTCTCGCCTCTGGAACCACAGTGACAGAGCTGTGCAACGTGGCGTGTTCCAGCGTGATGCCGGGAGGGGGCACTAACCTGGAGCTCGCCCTGCACTGCCTGCATGAAGCCCAGGGCAGCGTTCAGGTGAGGTGGCAGGGGAGCCCTGCTCTCCTGCAGCCAGGGCTTGTAGGTGCACACATGTGCCATGGGTGTGGAAATGTCAACTGAGGCCAGCTGAAAGAAGGCTACTCATCCCTCTTCAGTGGCTTGTGAGTCCAAGGCCAACTTGAGCCACATAGCAAGACCCTGACTCAATAATTAATTAATTAATCAATCACCTAGCTAAGCTAATATGGTGGTGCACATCTATAATCTCTGTATTTAGGAGGCTGAGGCAGGAGGATCACTGAGTCTAAGGCAAACCTGTGCTAAAAAGTGAGTTCAAAGCCAGCTTAAACTGTACAGCAAAGCCATGCCTCAAAAAGACAAAAAAAAAAAAAAAAAGTAAAAAGCAACTTATTAGCTAATGATGGCAGCTATAGTAAAAGTAAAATGGGGTGCCGAGCTAAAGTGCTCCTCCAAGCCCCAGTCCCTGAAAAAATACAGAGCTTGTGCCAGAATAAACGAGTACACACTGCTTCTTTAATCAAGGATGTCTTTTCTCTATGGGAAAGGTAACACTGCCCTCCGAGGAGGCCAAGGCAACCCAGCCCTTGAGCAGCCCTAGGATCAAAACTTTGGGTTGCCTGTGAGTGTTGTTCAAATGAATGAAAGGCCAGAGGTGATCCTGCACCTTGCTGCCCTCGCACCTGGGAATGGCCTCCCCTCCTCTCCTTCTAGGTGGCCCTGGAGACGCTCTTACTCAGAGGAGCTCGGAAGCCGAGGACCCACCCACTGGCCGACTATCGCTACACAGGTGACTGGACAGGGGCTGCTGGGATGCTGGGGTGGCTCAGTCCCCTCCAACAAGATGGGGTGATGGGGGCCCCTCCCCCGCCTCCTGGATTCCCCTTGAGCCCCTCAGTGGCCTTTCTGGAAGGGCCTGTCCCTCCAGGGTGACTCAGCAGGCACCGCTTTCTGCTCACTGGAGTCTGCCTCCCTCCTAGTCAAGTGGCTCCCTTGGGGCTCTGCTCAGCCAGGGGACAGGAGGGCCACAGTCAGCTCAGGTTCCAGTGGAGCCTGGAACCGAGTGAGCCATGGGGGCCTCAGCTGCCACATCTATACAGCCGAGGGCAGGGTTGACCTAGCAGGCTTTTGTGGGGATGGCAGGAGACCTGCGGTGACTGGTGCTTGGTGATGGCAACTCTCACCAGGAGGGCCCACAAAGAGGCGTGTCCTCTTGGCTGTGTGCCTTGACAGGTTCAGACATCTGGACCCCCATGGAGAAGAGGCTCTTTAAGAAGGCGTTCTGTGCCCATAAGAAGGACTTCTACCTGATACACAAGACGGTAAGGCAGCTAGGACAGCTGTGACAGAGGAGTGGGAGGGCCCTCGGCGCCCTGTCCCCTTCGCCTGTGCCTCACCCTATCCAGACTATCTCATCTGGCTGGCCACAGGACACAGAAGCAGCTTCGTGCTGAAGTCCTCCTCGCCTTGCCTCTCGCTACTTCTGACTGAGCAGCTGGGATAGCCCCCTGATGAACGCTTACAGGCACTTCCTGCCTGCCCAGATGTGCACATACATATGCATGTACTTAAAAAGCAGGCGTGCATACTGACTAGGAGATTCTGCTGCTTTTATCTCTTTTTTATTTTTACTTTTTGTCTTTTTGAGACAGGGTCTCATTATGCAGCTCAGGCTGACCTTGAACTTACTTGGTAGCCCAGGCTGGTCCCAAATGCACAGTGATCCTCCTGCCTCAGCCTCCCAAGTGCTGAGATTATAGGTGTGTGCCACCATGCCTAGCTATCTCTTCTTTTTTAAATTTAAGGTACATGAAGCTATGCATAATGAAAGGACAAGTGTTGGTAAATTTTGACATATTCACACACCTGGGAACTATCATCTTAACCAAGATAAGGAACAGATCTGTGGCCCCCCCACAGCTTCCTTCAGCCCCCTGGGACCCACCACCCGTACCATTCCCTGTCACTAAACCATTTGCATTTCCTAGAGCCTTACATCAATGGAACAGCCATAGAGTATTCTACATAGCTAAGATTTGTCCTTGTTGCACACATTAACAACTCACCCCTTTTTACTGCTGGATAGTATTCCATGGCATGGACACTTCACAGTTTGTTTAGTCTTTCATTAATTGATGGTCATTTCAGCAGTTTCCAATTCACGACAATTAAATAGCAGTTGTAAAGCCACTGAAATAGCTCGGCAGTCTAAAGCACTTGCTTAGGCAAGCTTAGGCAAGTGCAGGGGACTGCAGTTTAATCCCTGGCACCACATGTTGTGCCAGCCCCACCCAGGGTGGGCTGAGCCAGCCAAAAAGAAAAAGCAGTTGTGAAGCCAGGTGTGGTGGCATGCCTATAATCCCAGCACTCAGGAGGGTGAGGCAGGATTGCCATGAATTCAAGGCCAGCTTGGACTACACAGCAAGGCCCTGTCTCAAAAAAAAAAAAAAAAAAAAAAAAGAGAGCTCAGGTGTGGTGGTGCACACCTTTAACTACAGCACTTAGGAGGCAGAAGCAAGAGGATCACTGTGAGTCCAAGACTAGTATGGGGGCCAGGGAGATGGCTCAGTAGAGTAAGTGCTTCCCTGGCAAGTGCAAGAGCCTGAGTTCAATCCCCAGTTCCACAAAAAAAAAAAAAAAAAGATTAGTCTGAGATATAGAGTGAGCTAAAGGCCAGCGCTTATGTGGGAGTCCACTTTCATAGTTCACTGTGCTTTGTCAACTGACACCTAGTTTCTTGCCCCCCATTTTTTATTCCATACTGGGGATTAAACCCAGAGCTTTCACCCTGAGCTACATCCTAGCCCTTCTATAAATACATTTGTTTTCTATTCAGGGTTTCACTAAACTGACAAATTGCCCAAGCTGAGCTAGAATTTGGCATCATCCTGCCTAAATGCTGCACAGCATAAGGGTTACAGGCCTGTGCCACCATGCCTGATTTGAGGGCACTCAGTGTAGTCCCTGCTGTAACTATGCAGCTGTTGGCATGGGGTGCAGCAAGTGCTATGTGCATCTCTCTGTAGGGAAGAGTTCCTGGGCTGGGGTTGCTGCTCTCATGCTCTGTGCTAAGGTTTGGTGACCAGTGTGGCAGCACTTTGGATGTCCTGGCCGCCTGGAGGGATGCTGTGGTCCCTGCCTCTGCAGCGCAGGGAGCGGAGTTGTAATGGCAGGGCTTTGGGCAGGTGCTGGCTGGCCGGCGGTAGGGTCAGCTTGCAGGGACTGTGAGGTGCTGCCTACAGTCTGCTTCTGTCTTCTTCCACTAGATTCAGACAAAAACAGTGGCACAATGTGTTGAGTATTATTACATCTGGAAAAAAATGATCAAGTTTGACTGTGGCCGAGCCCCAGGGCTAGAAAAGAGGGTCAAGAGAGAGCTGGATGAAGTAGAAAGGACAGAAGAAAAGGTAGAGGCCCTAGAGGGAGAGGGTGGTGGGCACCTGTGGTCAGATACCCGCTGCAGTCCCAGCCAGAGACGGAGAAGTGGTCCTGAGGGAGGCTCTGCCTGCTCACTGCTTCTGCCTTTTGGGGCTGCAAGGTCAGTGTCCCTGTTTTGTTTTGGTCCCCACTGCAGGTCACCTGTAGCCCTCAGGACAGACCCAGCCACAGCCCAACACCTGAGTTAAAGATAAAGACCAAGAGTTACAGGAGGGAGTCTATCCTTAACTCCAGCCCAAGTGCAGGTCCCAAGCGGACTCCCGAGGCACCAGGGAGCATGGAGAGTCAAGGAGTTTTTCCATGCAGAGAGTGTGAGAGGTACCTGGCAAGAGCCTTGGTGTTCACACCACCCTAGGCTCTCCCTCCTCACCCTGACCCTATGTTCTCTCACAACCCCTCAGGGTATTTGACAAGATCAAGAGTCGGAATGCCCACATGAAGCGACACCGCCTGCAGGAGCACACAGAGCCTGTCCTCAGGGTGAAGTGGCCGGCAAAGCCCTTTCCACTGAAAGAAGAAGAGGAAGAGGAGGAGGAAGAGGAGGAACTGGGCACTGACATCAGCCCCCTGCAGTGGTGATTCTCTGAAGGCAGCTGGCCTGGCCTGGTCTGGTCTGGTCTGGACAGGGCATATAGTCCTGCTCTGCCCCCCTGGACTTCTCTACCCTCCTGTCTGCTATTGGCAGCTTCCTTAGAAAACCTGTGGTCACTTAGTCACAAACAGGCAGAGAAGCCATCACTGGACAGCTGCTGAGTCCATGACCAGTGAGCCTGGATGTTCCATTCTCTTGAGGTCAAGTCTGTCCCCTGCTTCCACATTGCACGCAGCAGGGGAATGCACAGCTCTTAAGTATGAGCCTCCCACGTGGGTTCCTTAGCTTGGTTAGCTACAGCCAGGATGCAGAGAGTTAGTGAGAAGATGCCCTGAGATCTCCAGCTCCAGGCCCTGCCTCTAGGCAGGGGTCTCTGCTTTCTGGATCCTGTCCCCAAACTCTAGAGGACTTGTACATTGTTAGGTGTATTTTTGTATGTGTCTGTGTGAAAACCTTATTAAATCGGGTTCTTGAGCAGCTGTCTTCCCACTTCATAGGCTGTGGGTCCCACAGAGGTTCTCAGCTACAGCCACCTGCTAAGCCAGGAAGTTAGTGCTGCTGCTTACCCCGGAGGGTGTGTCCATCTGGCATTCAGTCATCATACATTTACTAAGCACCGGCTCCCACCCCACAGAGCAGGGACATAGTAAAGCAAGAGGGGAAAGGCGCTTTCCTCACAGAGTTCTGTTTTTTTTTTTTGTCTTTTAGAGACAGGGTCTCACTGCAGTTCAGGCTGGCCTTAAGCTCACTTTGTAGCTCAGGCTGGTCTCGAACTCACCAACAATCCTCCTGCCTCAGCCTCCCGAGTGCTGGGATTACAGGCATGCGCCACCACGCCCAGCTAGAGTTCTGTTTTTAGGAGCAGAAAGATAGTGGTAATAAGCAAGCAAACAAAGTGATCCAAGGTTTTAACAGGGTATGCTTTTAGCCATCATAACAAAAGATGCAGGGCAGGCTTGAGTCACCAGGACATGAGTGTTCGGCCTGATGTGAGGGACCCAAGTAGAAGGTGCTGCACAAGGGCGGGAAGAGTGTAATGGCCTCTCCTGTCCCCCTTTGGAAGAGTCAGAAAGACCTGCAGCAGTCCCCAGGGACTGTCCCTTGGGTCTCATGGGCCAGGATGGCAATCTGAGGTTCAGCTTTACGCTGTCTCAGCAGTGGGAAGGAAACAACCAGTTGTCCTAGCCCATCGAGATCTACCTCTAAGACAAGGAAAGACTAATGTGTCCCCTCAAGTTTGTTGCCACATGATCAAAGCTGGAATCCCTGTAGCCAGGAAAAGAGGAAGAAACCACAGTGACCACTGTGCTGGCTACAAATAAAATGAAGAAAATTAAAAGGAGCCACGTTCTAGTGAGTGTAGAAGCACAGAGGTTAGGTGGATGGCAGGGGAGGGTGAGATCTACCCTGGTAAAATGCAGACTGCTGTGGGAAACTAGCACGGAGTGTTAGCCAGGTGAAGGACCTCCACAGTGCCTATTTACAAAGCTTTCTGGCTGCAGTACAGAGATAGCAAGGGATAAGATTGGAAGCCCAAAGAGGCTCAAAAGACCCAAGGTGAGCTGACAGTGGCCTGGCCTGGGGTAGCAGCAGAGTGGCATAAGTGTAGAGCTTAGGGGTGTGTTCTAAGTAGAGTTGACAGGCGTGTTCATGGTCATACAGCAGGCAGGTAGGGCAGAAGGGAAACGTTCAAAGTTGCTGATAAGTTTTTGGGCAGTGCAGTAAAGAGATAGCAAAGATAAAAGAAGCCTTTATTAACTCCAAAGACACAGAAAGGATCAAGAGCAGATGGGTCAGGTAGATCCTCCCGCCTGAGACACAGAAAGCTGAGGCTTTTATGGACTTTTGCTAGGGCCAGAGTTTGAGGGGGATGTTTCAAAATATCTGAGAATTCTAAAATACAAAAAAGAAAGCGATATCTGAGGAGCTGATTGGGGTCTCCCCTGTGGTAGCAGGAAAGGTGAAAGGAAATTGCACCCTGGGCTGTTTTGGAGAAGCGGGGAGGTGGTCTCTGGGAAGATAAGGTGTGTTTTAAGGGCTTCAGCTATGTTATATGTCTGTCATGATAATCCAGCAATTCATGATGGGCTAGAACCTATCAGTTTCCACGGATGTTTTGAGACTCAAGCAGCTGTGATGATGCTGTTAGTAAGGCAGTGTGAGAGAACCGGCTGCCCTGCAGCCGGGTCATGCGTACACCAGTGGGTGCTGTGTTCTGAGGGATGGACAGGGCCGGCAATGTGGACAGCACTGTCAGAGGGTCACACAGAAGGGCCCCATTTCAGTTAAGTTAATATTTAGGGGGGAGAGAAACAGGCCGCTGTTTGGAGCAATTGGAACACTTTGGTTAAGGGAAAGAATTCAGGTAGCCTAGGAACCTAGCCTTGTGCCCTGGCCCCTCTTCCAGCATTGTGACCCAGGGCAAGTCACTGTCCTGTTTGAATCTTAGTTTTCTCAATCTGCAAAATGGGATGGAGAATGCCTCCCTTGCCATTTCTGTCAAATGAGAAAATGTAAATGAAGTGCTGAGCAGGAGCACTGTGTGACACCAACACTACTACCACCTAAGGAGCACTTCTCTGCTGTCACTCACTGTCGCCTGAATTCTGGAAATGTAACTGAGTTAAATCTTAGGAGCATATTACTTATCTATTGCTACATAACAAATTACCCTCAAATTTAACAGGTTAAAACAAATGGAAGCTTTTATGTTAATGTGGCTTTGACAGGCCCAGAACTGAAACTGCTTGTGGTAATCCAGACCCCCAACCTGCATGTGGTCAGAGTACAGTCACAACCCCAAGCAGTAGCTCAGGAAAGTTTCCTCAATGTAAGATGAGAGTTGGACTAAGGTTTCTTCAGGGTGACCCTCCTCAGCCAACACCCACCTCAGATAACAGCATTTTCTTAAGCAATGGACCTGATTATCTGATTACTGATCATTCAGGGTTCTGTAAAGAAAAAAATACATTCTGGTACCCCACCACATATTCAGAATTGGAATCTTTGAGGGTAGGGCCCTGGAACCTGGTGTTATGTAAAGAAGCCTTTCAGAATAGTTTAATATTTGCATAAGATTTGCAAAGATTTGCAAAAGTGCCCCCCAAAAATGCTCATACATAGCATACCTCATTTGCCCCTATCATTAACATCATGCATTAGCCTTGTTTACATGACTTGAGTGATTAGAAGAGACCTACCTGCTCAAGTATTTTGGAGAGTGTGTCTCAATAGTGATTATACTAGGGAGACAGAACTGCAGTGTCATTTTGGTCACATGTTAACCTTACATATAATCAACATGATTTACCGGGGATTGAACTCAGGCCCTTGCACTTGCCAGGGAAGCGCTTATTCTACTGAGCCATCTCTCCAGTCCAACATGATTTATCATTGTTTTGTCCCTAGTCCAGGCTGGCCTTGAACTGATGGCTATTCTCTTGCCTCCACCTCCCCTCCCTGCCTCCACTTGGCCTCCTGAGTGCTAGAGTGAACAGGCCTGTGCCACTACACCTGGCTGATTTATCATCGCTGATGTTAACTTCCATTAGCTGGCTGGCAATGTTTGTCAGGCTTCCTCCAGTAAACGAGGCATCCCATCCTCCCATATTTTGGTTTTCAGAATAAGTCACTATACGATCTCGATGACGCATGCCTGTAATTCCAAATACCTGGGGGACTGAAAAAGGAGAAAAGGACGCTGGAGGCCAGCCAAAGAAATTTAAAGACCCTGTCTCAAAATCTAAACGTGAATAAAGGGTTGAGAAGCAGCTCCGTGTTAAGAGTGCCTTTATTAACTCCAAAGACACGGACGGAAAGGATCAAGAGCAGATGGGTCAGGTAGGTCCTCCGGCCTGAGCCATAGCCCTCCCCCACCCCTGTACCCCAGCTACTTCCAGGAATCCTGGCTCCTTTTACTGGAGAGTATTATTAAAAACCAATCCCATTACTTGATGAACTAGAGACTTGATTTTTTTTTTTTTGCGGTACCGGGAATCGAACTCGGGACCTTGCACTTGCCAGGCAGACGCTTATGTCACTGAGTTCTCTCCCCGGCCTCCCCCAAACAAATTTTTTTAAACAGCATTTCACTATGTAGTTCTGGCTGCCTTTAACTCGCTGTGTAGCCAGGCTAGCCTCTGAGCAGCCTGGAGCTCCTTCCTCCTGATTACAAACGTGTGCCACCACTCCCGGCTGGAAACTGAAACTTTAACATACTTGTCTCCAGCCATGTTTTGTGAAACTAGTTAGAGAATTTTAAGTTTTTTTTTTCAACTAGTGCTTAGTAGAACTCAGTTCTAAATTTTGTCAGATTTCAAGTTTTTCAAGTACTCTCCAAGACAGTTTCAACACCGGTCGGCAGAGGGCGCAAGAAGTAGAACCGTTTTATTTTCATTATGTAGGTCTTTCCGAGAATGAGTAAAACTCACAGCGCGGAGGCGGGACTAAATTGCGCAAGAGAACTGTCAAACTGTCCAGACGCCGGGGACCTGTCACGTGAGCGTCAGCGGTCAGCTGATCAGTCCCAAATTCCGCGAAGAGAGGCGGACCAAAACAGAGGCTCCTGATCATTGGTGGAGAAGAATCAGAAGCCTCGCCCCAGGGACAGCCTAGGCACGGGTTCTTGGCTATAGGGATTAGGATTGGTTTACGCAGCATCACGTGGAGTTTGTCCTGCGAAACGCTGGGAAGCTAATGTTTTGCACGCTTCGAGAGTATGCGCATGCGTCTAGGCCTCGAGATGCTGATTGGAGAATGAGAGTCACAGGGCAGTGCACCGATCGGCGGGGGCGTGGCCCGTGTGTGGTGGGGGGGGTGAGAGCCCACACTACGAGGCCGCTGGTTGGTCGGGGAGAGTCACGTGGGGCGTGGTCGCCAGCGGCGCGCGCCAGGTGCGACGTCTACGCAGCCGCTGAGCTCTCTGGCCTGTGTACCGCGGCCCGCCCGCGGCGGAGTCCTTCCGAGCTTATTCTGGCAGTTTGCTGAGAACTTTTGTGGGCGACATGGACAACTCTGGGAAGGAGGTGGAAGCGATGGCCCTGCTGGCCGAGGCGGAGCGTAAAGTGAAGAACTCACAGTCTTTCTTCTCTGGCCTGTTCGGGTGAGAATCGGCCGAGGGGGCTGGGATCTAGATTGCAAGGACGCAGGAGCTATGGCCACAGGCGGCGGCCTGGGCACCAGGGTTCGGGAGGAGGGGACAGGTGGTTCCGCGAAGAGATGATGGGATCTAAGGCAGTGGAACGCCCGCAGGCCGAGGGCAGAGAGGCGGGGAAGGGACCCAAGCAGAGGGTCCACTGGCCGAAGTGATATCTTGAGGCCGGGAACGGAACCGAGCTTGCAGACTGGCCAAGGAGCTGGAAAAGAGCTGGGCTGAGGGAAGACGATCTGAGGCCTAAAGTGGGCCAGCCCGAGTGGCTGAGAAACTTGAGAGAGCCGCAGATGCCTTTGGAGTTCTCGGGGTCTCAGACTGGGGTTGAGAGTAGGTGCCTGCGGAACCCCACCTTTGCAAGGCCCTGACAGTGGGTTACTAGGGGCTCAGGATTGTGGGGCTGAGAGTGAAGGAGTCTGACATCAGGCACGGTAGCTTGAGTGGTGTTGAGAGTGGTGATCCAAGGTCTGTGTGTGCGGGTGCTCTGGTTAAGATGGACAAGTTAAGGGATCTGAGCACACGACCTGGGGCTAGAGCTGTGGATGCCTGGGCAGAGAGGTGAAGAC